>PVJX010003715.1:0-104500 GCA_004027295.1 Dolichotis patagonum
GTTCCCGGCCCGCGTCCCAGTGGCAGGCGCTCGACTCAAGATGAATCTCAACTTCACCTCCCCTCTCCATCCGGCGTCTTCTCAGAGGCCCACATCTTTCTTCATCGAGGACATCCTGCTGCACAAGCCCAAGCCGCTGAGGGAGGTGGCCCCCGACCATTTTGCCAGCTCTCTGGCCTCTCGGGTGCCTCTACTAGACTATGGCTATCCGCTCATGCCCACACCCACCCTCCTGGCTCCTCATGCCCATCACCCTCTACACAAGGGAGACCACCACCATCCTTACTTTCTCACCACCTCGGGTAAGTAGCAGGGCCCTCAAGGCGCTGCAAGGGAGAAAACAGCTCTTCCAGCAGACATTACGCCTGCGATGCAATGAAGGAAACACCAGCTCTATCTGGCCTGGCGTGGGGGCATCTGTCCCTCAGTGACAGTAGAAGGTTCAGGGTATGGCCCAGAGTACACAGAGCTTCCTTGAAGCATGTCAAAAAATTTGTGGTAACTCTGCACTTTTTGTAAGAGACATGTATGTGGCCAGGAGGCAGCTGGAGGTGGACAGGTTTAGCGATATTCTTAAAGGGCAACGGTCAGTCTTATCAGTGTACTTCCTGGCCATTTGGTTCACCTGTCAGTCCTGATCCTGATTCTTAGCATCTCCCCACTCAAACAGAGACCTTTGACTGCCCCACCAATGGACTCAACTCAACTTTCCAGGCCAGAAGCTGGGACTGCTCTGCCCTGGCCACCTCTCTTCTCTCAGGGCTGAGCACTGGGGAATCCTGTGCAGGGCATAGAAGTGAATAAGGGTTTGGATAAGCTGAGGAAAAGGTTTCCAGTGCCAAAATAATGGCAGGAAGGGTAAAAAACAAACAAACACAACAAAGAGATGCATCTCTTTGGCTCGCTCTGCTCCCAAAGTTTCACATTTTCACTCAAGATCTTATGTGGAGCTGCCCTTCTCCGCCCCTGTTATCAAAATCCCTGAAAGCAGGTGCTAAAGGAGTGGTTAACAAAGTGTGGGGCATTGAGAGGCAAGGAAATACCTAGATTCTTTTTTTTTTTTTTAACCATCTTTCTTGGAAAGGTCGTATCCACGCTTTCTTCCCTGCTGCTTTTATTCCAGCCAGATTAGAACAGAGTAATCTGTTTAGTCAGTTGCTGAGTGAAGCACTGAAGACATTCTGGTAAGGGATGGGAGCTGGGGGAAGACAGGGGTCAGTCTGTGAAATGTGGGCATCTAGATTGTGGATTCTAGGACAAAAGCTAAAAGCGTTTATGGTGCAGTGTAAGCCGGCCACTGGGCCACTGGGTTGGAGTGCGGGTTCCAGAGCCTGTGTTGAGGTCCACATCGCTCACTGGCTTGGCCACCCTGCCAGTAACAGCCTGCTCTCCACTGCACTGATGTTGCTCAAATGTAGCAATGGCCCAATGACTCTTCTATTACTGGTTGTTTTTTTTTTTTTTTTTGTACTGGGAATCAAACTCAGAACCTTGAGCTTGCCAAGCAGGCACTGTGCCACTGAGCTAAATCGGCCCCATTTATTCTTTTTGTAAATTAAAATTTTTTTCTGTTGCTGTTGTTTTTGTTTTCTTTCTCTCACTCCCTCCCCTCTGGGACTGGCGGATATTGGCGCCTGTGGCAGCCTCTGCTAGCTGAGCAAAGCCAGGGAGGGTTGGAAACACAAGAGAAGTCTATCTCGACCCAGCCAGGAAAAAGGCTTCACTTCAGCCTTTCTGCTTTCCTGGGACGGAGTCAGAGGGAAAGAACAAGGAGTCCCTGAGACAGCAGCTATGCACTAGGGTCACAGCGTCACCGGATAAGAATTTTGATGTTTTCTTTTGCAGGACGATAGGGCTGGGGCGATTGGTGGTGGTGGTGGAGCAGAATGGTGTTTTTAAAGTCAGTGCAGAGAGCAAGATCGTATCTCTTCTCTCCTGGTAGACTCGGCAGTGCACTGAGCAGTCCTCAGGGGTCTGGATAGAGAAGGTGGACGGCCTCCCTACCCTGACCTTGGCAAGAAAACTTCAGAGGCTCAACAGAAGAGGGGCGCAGCGAGCCCCGCAGACCTCGCTCTGAGCAGATTTGTTTTATTTATTATTGGTTTTTGAGACAGGGTCTCACTATGCAGTCCAGGCTGACCTTGAACTTGAGGCCTTGTCTGCTTCAGTCTCCCAAATGCTAAGATTCCAGGGTGGGAGTTTGCACCTGACTGAAGACAGTTTTCGAAAGGCCCCTGGATCTATTTTCTAATTTTCCACTTTATTTGCTCTTTATTATTCCCGTGTCTAGATGGCCTTCTGGAAAAAAGATCTCTAAGCGCAGTTTTGCAGCTTTCCCAGTCTTGTCCCGGGATTCTCCTCGGGAGCAGTGCTCTGGGATCTCGGGATCGGGCAGGAGAGTGGTGGAGGCCGGAGGTCGAGGCTGGGGGAGGCGCTGCGCTCCGTGGGGGAGCGCTGGGAGCCGGCGGCGGAGTGCGGCGAGGTTACTCCAGGCGTCCGGGACCTGCCCACCGGGCTGTGTTTCTCTCCCCAGGAGTGCCGGTCCCCGCGCTGTTCCCGCACCCCCAGCACGCCGAGCTGCCGGGGAAGCACTGCCGCCGCCGCAAAGCTCGCACGGTGTTTTCGGACTCGCAGCTCTCCGGCTTAGAGAAGAGGTTTGAGATCCAGCGCTACCTGTCCACGCCCGAGCGGGTGGAGCTGGCCACAGCCCTCAGCCTGTCCGAGACGCAGGTGCGCGAGGAGGGGGAGCCCCTGTCCGCTCCGCGCTTCTCCCCTCTTCACTCTGAACACCGCCCAGACCAGTGAGGACCTCAGTGAGGATGACCCCTGCTCCTTTTTCTAGGCGTATTAACCAAGACCCTTCCTAAAATCACTGGTGCTCCAAACTCGCCTTAGCCTTCCCACGAAATCTCTCCAGTGAGGCTCTAGGAGAAGAAAAAACTTGCTCGGGTGATTCTAATGATCGCTTCGGGGTTGACTGCTATTTCTACCCCTCCTTTACTCCCCTCTAACCGATGGTGGAACCCGGGTCAGAGGTAAACGAAGGAGACGTTAAGCGGGTTCTTTGGTCCTTCCTAGGCCGGCACAGGACTCGCTCTCCCCGCGTCCCTCGCTCTCACAGCGGCCAGCCTCACGCGCACGCTCCTCTAACACACGACAGTTCGCAGTTTCGGCCTCCTCCCTGTCCCCCGCTCTGAGTGGAAGAAATGTCAATCATGCTGCAGGCACTGTTGACCTGTGACCTCCAGACCCTCTTTCTACTCCTTTTGCCTCTTATCCTGCGCCCAGAAAAAGAGCTTGTTGCGAGGTCCTTACTACACTAGGACTAAGTCTGATTTCACCCCAGTAAAGATCCGAAAGTTCAGTTCGCAGCTTCCCGTCTGGGTATTTAGCCGTTTCCATCAGAGGGACAGGAAGGGCATAGGGGGCCTCTCCCACGTGGCATCTACTATTAGTCATTCTAGTTAGTAACAGTTTTGGTGGTTACTGGCCAGGCCATCTCGATCCGCGTTAGAACTCCTGGGAGTCTTGGGGTCTTCGATCCTCGCTGAGCCTAAGGCTCATTTGTGAGCACTTCGCTTGGTTTAACCGAGGGTGCGGAGATCGCAGCTCTTGGGTAATTAATTCATCTATGGATCGCAGTACCTGTTCCTTAAATCTCAGCAATCGCGCAGGTCTCAGGGCTACGGGTCTGGAAGAATGACGTGATTTTATCTCTGTCTCCCCCAAATCAGGTGAAGACCTGGTTCCAGAACCGCCGGATGAAGCATAAAAAGCAGCTGAGGAAAAGTCAAGACGAGCCCAAAGCGCCGGAAGGGCCCGAGAGCCCCGAGGGCAGCCCCCGCGGTCCCGAGGTCGCCGTGGCCGAGGCGCGGCTGGGCCTGCCCGCCGGCTCCTTCGTGCTGACCGAGCCGGAGGACGAGCTGGACATTGGGGAGGAGGCCGAGCTCAGCTCGGGGCCGCGCGGGCTCTAAGTCTCCGGGCTGGGGTGGGGGGAGGCCGCGGGGCCCGGGCGGTGCTCTCCGGAGCGAGGACTCGGCCTCGGCCTCGGCCTCGGGGCTCAGCTCCGGGAAGACGGCGGACCCCGCCTGTCAGCCCTGCAGCCCGCGCGGAGGCCGGCGGCGCGGCCTGGGCTCCTCCGCCACGAACGCAGAACCCCGTGTCCCCGCTTCCCGGCCGCGCGCCCGCTGCTCAGAGGCGCGGGCTCCGGGCGTCTCCCCTCGGACGCTCTGCCCTTGCTTAGAGCGCTTAGGCTGGTGGCAGGCCGGGGACCAGGAGCCGGCGCCTTCGGCTCGGGGACCCAGGCCGACCACGCGCTGAGCCTCGAAACGGCCGAGCCAGGCCGGCCTCCCCTCTCCGGACGGAGCTTCCACTCTCCGGGCCCGTCCGTGCGGGCTCCCGGCTCCGGGGCGGAGGCCGTTCCGCCCTTCCTGCTGCGCACGGAGCGGCGCGCGCGCGCGCAGGACAATTTGGGCAGAGAAAAACGTGTAGAGCAATTTTCTGCTTCCCGAACTTGTTGCGTTCCTGTCCCGCAACTCTTCCAAGTCCCACGGGCTACTGATATTAGCGAGTGAGTGCTCCTCGGGTGTGTGTGGAAGTGCTTTTTCACGGGGGCACAGAGTTTTGGCAAGGTTAAAGCTCCGGGCGCACGCTCGTTCGGGACCATGGCGGTAGGGCGGGGTCTGGTTGCCCTGCGCGGTCACCCTTCTCTGTTTTCCCCCTCCGTGGGAGGCCTCCTGTTCTCTAACCGGGCTTGCGGACTCTTTAGATAATAAAGGGCTTTCCGGGCAAAACTGGGAGCGACGCGCGTTTCCGGGAACCGTTTGTTACCGCGGCCTCCTACGCGCACGCCCCCCACGTCCACCTATTTCCGGCAGAGATGAACTTGGCTTTCCTTAACAATCCCAGGCTGCGATTTTTGTGTTTCACTAATGGTCTTGAGTCCCACCTACATGGAAACGGTACTAACAAATGGTACTTTTGTCGTTCGGAAATTATTGACATTTGGAACTTGAGATTATGCTGACAAATTGTGTGACGACATTGCGTACTGGGTACACTTAGCAAATACAGTCGCTGTGTCCGAGGCGACCACAGCTCCCCATGGCCTTTGGTTTCTGGTGGCGTCCGTAGGTAAGTGAGACCAAGGGAGGTCGTCAGAGTGTGGATGGGAGGAAACGTCACCCGTGGGTTCCAGTGATAACAGCCTCACGGATCACAGTGGTGTCAGCTGGGTTACAATTCATCTTCCTGTTTCCCCAAGAAGGAGATCAATCCTAAAAATTCTTGGTCCGAGTTCTGTGATTCTATGAATGTAGCAGTAGGCGTTTTCTGTTCTCTTTTTTTTTTTTTTAAACAATAGGCTTATGGAGAAAACATTACCTGAGGTAAAGATAATTGCCAGAGGGAGAGCTTTACTGAATCCCATCACCTGAAGGAAAGAATACTTTTAAAGCATGGGGGCAGTTTACTGTGGGGCCTTTTCCCAAGCGGCCGGTAATTAGTGAGTTTGAGCGCCAGGGATGGCCTGTGTTTCCCTTTCACAGTTCAGGAAATTGAGGCTTGGCAGGATTGAAACATTCAGTCACGAAGTACTGGGCGGCTGGTAGCCAAAGGTGGATACACATCTCTCTTCTGACTCTTTGTTCACTTCTTTTTCCACACGACTTATTTTTCGCATAACGATGTATCAGTTGACATCTTTTCCTCTATCATTTTATAAGGACGACGCGCCTTCCTTTAGAATGTGTACATGGGCTATGAAAAGCATATTTAGGCTCACATTTCTCCTCTTCCTCTCTGTTCAGATAAAGACAATATCCGTTTGTGTTTTGTTTTGTTTACTTTAGTAGTGCTGGGGATTCCCAGGACCTCAGCCTTGCTAGGTAAATGCTTTCTACAGAGTCACATCCCCAGCCAGACACTGCTACTGTTATCCAGGAATTCACAGCAAATGCTTTAAACAAGAAAAAAGACTTGGTTAGGGACAAGGGGGAAAAGTGATTTGTCAATAAGAACATACTGGTGACCTGGAATGAAAAGTGGATATTAGTAGAGAAGAAAATAGAGCCAAGGGGAAAATCTCAAATTCTAATTCCAGGAAGAACAACTACTAACAGGATTCAGGAAGAATCCTTAAAATGAGCAGAAATACTGTTGGAGAGCATGTGTGTAAATTAGATGGTGAACACAAACTTAAAAGTTCCATGAATTTCTTTTCCTTTTCCTGCCCTTCCAACATGTCAGGGTTTATTCTGTTTATGAGAGGAGAAAAAAATGCATCTCATGATCTTTTGTCTTGAACCAGAAGGTGACTGGGAGACACTGTTAGTACCAGCGCAGCACTACCTGACTGGAGGCGGAACCATCAGGGACTCTGGGTCTGATTCATTACCTGAGCTTTAAGACCAGGGAGATGCTTGGTCGCCCTCACTCTGGTCCTCTCTTTATGAGTATTCCTGGCCAGAAGTGCTGGGAAGGAAAAAGCTAAGTACTGCAGCACCAGTAGTGCTAACAGTGGTAGTTTTCTAATTAAAAAGAAAAAAGCCTCTGAAATTAGTAGTAAACAATCCAATAGCAAATTTCATATCCTCTTTTTTAAAAAAATACAGGGGGTTAGTGATGGCAACAGTGGATAGACACAGTTTTGTCTCAATTTAATGTAACATGACAGAGCTATTTGTTTTTGGTCTTCAGTACTGACCAGAGCTTCCCCACGCTGGAAAGGTATTTTGTCTGAATTACAGAGGCTTTTGCCCCAACTCAATTTCACTTGATGGTGATGATTTGACAAAACTGTGCTCATTATCATACAGAAGGAAACACAGACCTGATTTTGTACATATGAAAACACCTTCAGATAGCCAAGTTAGGCAATTCACCCCAAATCTAACCCCAAATGTAGTGAATTTATTCTCCCCTATTTGTTCCCAATGCTGTGTCCCTGATGGACTTCATAGATTCTCAGAGGGACTCCTGGTAATATTTCTGTCCACATGACACAGAACGTAAGAATGCACAACTGCCATCCTGCACGGTGTTAGCTGACAGTGGCACTAAGAAATGCTTGATCAGAATCTGTGACACGGCTTCAAGAGACGAGGACTCGCTCTCGTGGATGGATTTTATAATTAGATAAAGATGTGGAGAGGCAGAGCTAGCAGACTGCTTTTTGGTGCTAAGAGAATCGTGCAATAAACATACTTAGTTGAAGCAGTGACTCCTTGGTCTTCCTGAATCGAGATTAATATACATGCACAAATGATTTGCTAATGGAAGTATTTATCCATATATTATGTTTTTGTCATGACATTTTAAAAAGGATGTTCACAAAATAAAATTCATTCAGCACATAGGAACCTGGATAGTTACAGGTGTGCCCATAACAAAGAACTCTTAGAAATAACAAAGAACTCTTAGCTTTTTAGCTTAGAGGAGGAGAGCTTTGGGGAGGGGGTAGAGTTTAGATATGGTAGTTGCATTTGGATGGTTGTAGAGACATTAGGGATCGAGGGGTGTCTCTGTTCTGCCATGCTACAGGTGTTAGGGTGGTCCCAGAGAAGCAGATGTTGGAACAATATTTGTGTTTCTCCTATCCAACTACAGAGTATGTTAAGTCCACAAAACACTAAGCAGCTTTACACTAGGAAACTTTAGGCAGAAGCTACAATGCAAAACCTAAAGGGTTCTCTTCATGGATTTCTCCACAAGTAGGAGGTTAGGGTATATACTCTGTGTGCTTCTCCTCCTTTTTCTCCATTTCCTCTTCCCAGGGCCTTTGCACTGAGTTATGCACCCAGTCTTGAATGCTTTTTCTTAACCATTATAATCCCAGTATTTGTTTTCTTTTTGTAAGAAAAGGAACTATGAGTTCTAAGCTATTAAAGTTATTTCACTAAGATTTTAGTCCATGTACACTAATTTAAATAAACATGTTCATAGCAGTTAGAAGAATTAAGACAAACAGAAAAGAGAAAAGAAATTTCTTATTCATTGAAGAATTTCCAGAATATTCAAATGAAAACAAGAGTTGTTCCACTAAGTGAAAGGCAAAAATACAGTCAAGAAGAAATTGTCAGTGTTAGAAGAGTCATTTGAAAAAAATCTAAGCCCTCCGTTTTATACATGGAAGAAATCAAGTCCCAGATGTAATGAGTACCTTCCCAATGTCACATAAAAAGTGGCCTAGAAGACAGTTCTTTTTCAGTATTTGGATCAAACCTAGGGGTACCCTATCGCTGAGCTGCATCTCCAGCCACTTTCGTGTTTGAGATAAGGTCTAACTAAATTGCCCAAATGGGCTTCAAACTTAGAATCCTCTGCCCAGTCTCTCAAGTGCTGGGATTACAGAAGTGTGCCACTATGCCTGACAGTTGTTTTGGTTTTGTTATTTGAGACAGGGTTTCCCTGTGTAGTTCACGCTGGCTTTGAACTCTCTATGCAGCCCAGGCTGGCCTTGAAATCATGGCAGTCCTCCTGCCTTGGTCTCCCAAGTGCTGGGATTACAGGCATGTGCCACCACACCTGGTATGTTATAGCCACAAATTAGTAAAACCTTTTCCCAACTTTTAGAAACATTGGTGTCTGATTAAGGAATCTGAAAGATAAATGAGCTTCCCTGAGAGACACTGAGTCCTTAGTAATATTTTCATTCAAGGTAGGGTTCATAAGCATTTGCTGGGATGTTTCAGATGATATCCCTTAGGATGACCCAGATGGTTTTTAAGAGATACCAAGTTTCGGCATTTCCCTAGTATAAAGTTTTTTTTTTTAAACTTAATTTCTCTTAATTATAGATGAGGCAACTGTGAGTTGAAAAGATTGACTTGTCCTATGTTACAGTGTATTAGTTTGGTGAGTTACAGAATTAATATGCCTGGAGGTCAAAGATAATTCCAGTAAATATTTAGGAATGAGACAAAAATTAAAAATGGCCCTCATATTTTCTCCCCTTTGTATTTTCTGCTTATAATACCCTATGCCTTCTATTTATTTTTTTCTCAAAATTCCCAGTGTGTACACCAGATAACCATTTGCCCCTGATGTCATTTACAGTAACTCTGTGAGCCTTTTCTAATTATTCTCTATAAAGAGAAAACTACAGTTGGAATCAGCATCATAAGCCATGGGGTAGATGCCTTAGAGCTATAAACTTTTACCTTGGTTTTGCCAGTGATAGCATTGTTTCTCTTAGTGGGCATAAAAAAATGAGGAAAATGACCAAAAAATCATTTAGGAATGGTGAGGTCTTAGATGAGAGCTAGAGGAAGATAATTATGATACAAAACATATCAATGGTAAAGTTTCCTATACCAACTTCACAGTACTACAGTTGTTACTACATGGTTCATATCTCATTGTACCATTATAAAAGGGTTGTTATATCCCAAAGGAATTTTATTTATTTATTTTTTTACATTTGTTTTAATTCTTTTTTTTTTTTTTTTTTTTTTTTTTTTTGTACCCCGGGGTTGAATCTCAAGCTTGCCAGGCAGGTGCTCTGCTGCTGAGCTGTATCTCTAGCCCTGAATTATATTTTCTTTCAGTACTCATGATTTAACTCGGGACCTAGCACACATGAGACATGCTGCCTACTACTGAGGTCCATCCTTAGCACTTTTAAAATAGTTTCACCTTGTTCTTTCATCTTTACTGTCCCACCTCTTGGGCTAAGCCTGGATTTGTAAACCCTGAGTGAAATGGTATTCAGCAGGTCTCCTTAGGAATATTTCCTTTTTCCCCTCACCTGTGCTGGCCTCATCCTATCCCAGGGTCCTGCTAACCCACTGAGGGACAGATATAATGCCATAAAGGGAGGAAAGGTTAGCATTTGAATTCATAAAGATCCTCTTAAGTGACAAAGAATTGCCTATGGTTGCAGTCTCAAATCCAACAACAGATAGCCAAGATTTAGGCTTCATTCTGAAGCTTTTAAAGACATTTTTCTAGCTGGGGAAACAGGCCTATAATCCCAGCACTCTGGGAGGCTGAGGCAGGGAAATTGCAACTTCAAACCCTGGGCAACTTAGCTACTTAGTGAGACCCCTGTGGGAGACAACTCCAGTGTCTCCCCTGGAATGCAAAGCAATTACTGCACCTCTGATTATTTGGAGACTTATTTCATTATACTGATATGTAGAGAGCTGGCTGTGGTATTCCCTTCTCTCTTCAGTTGGCTCTAAGCATTGCAAATAAGGCTAGCCAAGGTGCTGGTACATAATCTCTACAGCCAACAGACCTGTTTCCTGGCGTAGTGTTCTCCGTGTAGAGGAGATGAGCACAGCAGGATGTTAGAGCTGGTAGCTCCGGAATGTCAACTGGGTAGGAGCCTCAGGTAAAGAGGCTGTGACTCCCCAGGACACAGGAGTTTACACATCAGAAACACAAGACAGCCTCCCAAATAGCAATTCAGTTGCTACTTTAATTAGATTGTGTGAATTGATCCTTCTGCATATCTTCATCTCTGCAATTTACCGAAATGCTTTTCTCCCCACCTGGCCAGCCAGCTCAAGTTACTCACTTAATTCCCGCCATCCTCACTGTCACTCATCCCTGAGCCACCCCCCCCCTTCTTCACAAGATAATCAATTCCGGGAGAGGCCTGGAATCAGGGCCTTTGTCCGCATGTCCTCATGGGTATTTGATTTAGGACCCCTTGGCTGCCCTTAACTTGGATTATGTCTTGGTGTCTTTACTCTCTGTGGGTTGCACTGGTGGTGGTAGATTGGAATTAACTTGCTGGGATTCCAATGACATCTCAATGGGATTACAAATATAACTTTTTGGATTGTGAGGAAAAATAGAAAGAAGATTACAATACTTAGATGACTGTACAAGGTATTTGGGATTACAATAACCCCGTCTCAAAACAAAAATTAAAAAGGTATGGAGATGTAGTTAAGTATGAAGGCCCTAGGTTCTTTCCCCAGTGCTTAAAACAGCATCAGAAAATAAAACAAAACAAAAATCCTCCACTCTATGAATAAAGATTTGTGATAAAAATAAGTAAAAGTATTTTAAAATACTAATATAATCTTTGGTGATGAGCTGAACACTTTTAACATTCATTCTCTCCTTACTGTCCGTCCTTCAATGATAGTTGATGGAGTAATCGAGCGCACTTGCCAACACCCAAGCCGAGGAACGAGGAACGGGCCAGCTGGTCCTCACTCCTCAGCGTGGCCTGGCCGGGGATGGGCGGCAAGCAGCGTGGCTAGAGAGTAAAGCATGGTGGTTTTACCGCGGTTCCTCCGAATAGGAGGAATCTACAGGCTGAAAGCAAACAAACACACACACAACTGCTCCACACGCCATGCCTGCTCTGCTCTCCTTAGTTTTTCTCCTTCAGGTCTTAAATCCTCTTTTTTAAAGATTTGTGTTTCATTATTTACATACGCATTGTTTAAAGAATCCAGTAGCTCCATCAGGACTTTTTTTTTTAGAAAGAGAGCACATCGCCTGTTCTTTTCCCCACTAAATTATAATCTCCTTTTTTCAAATCCATTTTATTTCAGTGAGAAAAGAAAAGAAAAACAAAATTTGAAAACATGCCAATCAGGGGCAGCAATGGTACATACATTGCGCATTATCATCCTCAAATCGTCACCCAGAGCACAAGACGTCTGCATTCAGTTTGATTACTACAGTGTCACCTTCTTCACTGTTGGTCTGTAGTCCACTCCTGGGATACTCACATGAATGTTTCATTTTCCAGAACAGATATCGCCCAAAGCCTCCTGATCTTTTTGATCTGCATTCTGTGTAAGTCTACCTTTCCCCCCTCTCATCCTGGGGGGTTCTCTTCATTTTATTTTACTCTTATTTACTACATCTTGTTCTTTGTTGGATTATTCTGTCTATTCTCTAGAGCATGGTCCACTCTGTTTTTTGAGATTTGGTGCCTGTAAAGTAAATACTGTAAAATCATCTTTGTGAAGAAGAAAAATCTTTATTTCAACCGACGGCTTAATTAACATTTTGGCTAAGTATAGGATACTTAGTTGGAAATTATTTTTTATTACTTTTGAGTAATTTTAAATACACCCCTCCACTGATTTTTTTAAGCTTTCAATTGCCATTGTGAAGCATAAAGCTACTTTGAGTCTTGATTCTTTGTATCCTGTTTTATTCATTTATTTATCCCTAGTGGTAGGGTACTGTCTTTGTAGACAATATACTGATGTTTTATAATTATGTCCCTTGCTTTGGCTCTATTTTAAACTATTGTTCTGGAAACTAAACAGGCCCTTCATTTTGAAAACTTTTTTTTTCAGTTATAGGCAATTTTCTTGAATTAGTTCTTTGATGATTTCTATCCTTTTTTTCTTATATTTTTTTCTTTATGGAAATTCTATCATTTGGATAGAATTTATCTTCTAGATTTATTTTCTAATTCATAAAATATTTTTTCTCTCTCTCTCTTTTTTTTTTTTTTGGAGATAGGGGCTCACTGCTCACGCTGGCCTCAAACTCATGGGAATCCTGCCTCCTGAGTGCTGGGATTCTAGGCGTGTGCCACCATGCCTGGTTTCTCTCCTGTTCTCTATTCCTTTGCTTTTTATTCTTATTTCTGAGAAAATTCTTCCATGCTACCTTCAAATCTTACTTTTCACTGTATAAATTTCCATTAACCTGTGTCTAATTCCTGGTTTTTAGTCTGTTTCTCCTCCTTTTGTGTCTATGTGTTGATGTGTTTGTATGTATGGAACTGGACTCGGACTTTCACACTGAGTTTTATCTCCAGCCCCTTTTCAATCTTACTTGATTTTCAAGAAAAGGCCTCTCTCTCTTTTTCCTCTCTTTTTCCTTCTCCTTCTCCTTCTCCTTCTTCTTTTCTTTTTTCTTTTCTTCTTCTTCTTCTTCTCCATCTCCTCCTTCTTCCTCCTCCTCCTCCTCCTTTTCCTCCTCCCCCTGCCTCTCTCTGGTACTGGGGATGCAACTCACAGCCTCATGCTTGCCAGGCAGGCACTGTGCCACTGAACTGCATCCTTGGCCCAAGAAAGGGTCTCTCTTAAGTGACTCAGGCTACACTCAAATTTGCAGTACTCCTGCCTCAGCCTCTCAGAGTGTTTAGATAAATCCTCCTTCCTCTTGAAGGCGTTCTGTGTGATATGTGCAGATGTTGGGAAATCTCAGTTGTCTGTTTACATTTAAAAGAGAAACTAAAAAGCTAGTAGGAAACAAGATGTATTGTATGTGGCTGGGGCTTGTTGACTATGAATGACTTCTACTTGGAATAACATGACTGAGTTCCTTAGAGAATCGTCGAGGTCAGGATTTTTAGGTCTTTCCTTTTGCTCTGGTCAGATTCCCCGGAGAAGAATTTCCTAAACTCCTGCTTGCGGGATAAAATCCCAACGTTTTGGGAGCCACGTGGAAGAGGACAAGCGGGCTCTGTATTTGGAACAGACACGACTCTGCGTTCCTCAGAGCAGCCAGTGGATCCTCGCTGTAGAAACAGCTTTGCTCGCTGCAGAGGGCAGGACCATCGTTTCCGGGGCGCTGGAGGGCAGGGCTTAGCTACCCGGAAATTGGGTCTACCTGCTATTAAACACGCAGTCTTCCTTCACTTAGCCCCTCTGCTCTCCATTAACCTCTATTTCCAGGGATAATGGATGACATTGATTACAGAGCATATTTAGTATTCAATAATGTAACTGATTCTTGGCTTTCCCTTCGGCTAGTTTAGAATTTAGTATTCTGTGAATCTGTCATTTTATTTACTTTTCAGCCACTCATTGAGCTGCTTTCAAGTTTTCAAATTTTTGTTAATTTCTGTTGTCAGTCTTCTTGTTCTTATGTTTATACTTTTTTTTTTTTTGTCTTTTTGAGACAGGGTCCCTCTAGGCAGTTCAGGCTGGCCTTGAACTCACTTAGTAGCCCAGGCTGGTCTCGAATTTGCAATGTTCCTCCTGCTTCAGCCTCCCGAATGCTGGGATGATAGCCATGTATCACCACACCCCTGTTTATACATTTATAAAACCTATTATTGTGGTGTGAGATTCTGTCAAGGAAATGAAATGCATGTTCAGCCTTCTATATTTTTGCAGAAGTCTCATAATTTAAGTTTGAAGTTATTTTATTTTGGCTCTCATACTGAGTGATAGACATGATTTGTTTTACCTTGATATTTCTTTTATGAACCAAATTTGGTGAGATATCACTGGGACAGTTTAAACGCAGAGGAAGTGAGAAAGACTTCACTGCCTGGTGATAGGGGATAGGAAGCAGGGCCAGTGCAGCTCATGATAGTGATCTTGATAGTTGTCTGGATGGCAAAAATCAAGGTATAAAATTAAATGGAAGATGAATGTACCACTGAGAAAATACATTACTAGACCCAGGTTATTATTTTTTTTTCATAGATTTTCCCTGGTTTTATTTGATGTGTTCTCCATTTTTTTCGCTGTGTAAAGGACGGAAGCATAGAACAGCTCATAGTGATGACACAATACCACACGCTTGGGAGCACCTGGGTTGAGAGGACTGGAATACAGTGTGAGTCCTTGAGCACTGTTGTCTGTGTAAAGTCCTGAGTGGTTCTATAAGGTGTGCTTAAAATTTCAAAGTGCTGCAGTTTATGGTATAGTTGGCCCTCTGTACTTGAGGGTTTTGCATCTGCACATTGAACTAACCACCGATGGAAAATATTTGAAAAAAACTGCATCAGTACTGAACATGTAGACTTTTTATTATTCCCTGAACAATACTGTATAACAACTATTTGTCTAGCATTTGCATTGTATCAGGTATTAGACATGACCTAGAGATGATTTAGAGTATATGGCAGGATGTCTGTAGGTTGTATGTAAATACTACACGATTTGTATAAGGAACTTGAGCGTCTGTGGGTTTTGTATCTGTGTGGGTTCTTAGAACAAATCCCCCTTGGATTATGAAGGGGCTATATTTTACTTTTCTTGGATTCAGGTTAATTTAAAAATCTAGACTGGAGAGAGGAAACAGAAAGGATAAACAGAGGAAGCAAGCAAGACAGACAGACAGACAGACACACACACACACACACACACACACACACATACATACCTGAAGAGAATGGTGCAAACAGCACAGGCAGAATTGGAAGGTTACCAATTAAGACATTAAGTGTTTTGTGACACATGGACGCATCTGTATTTTGCCCTGATAACAAGGCCATCAGCTCATTTTCAGAGGGCTGCTGCCTTCTTCAGCTCAATCCTCAGATCAAAGCAAAACTGTCTGCTTGCATTTTCCAATCAGAATGGGGATGCTAATTTATACTCCTTAATGTGTGATGGTAAGAGACCCCTTCAATTAACTGAATTCTATAGCCAGCGAAATAAAAGGTATACAAAGAGGTGCAGGCCGGAGGAGCCGAAATTCTCATTAAATCAAAAGGTCCAGTATTCATTAACTCGTGCATCTGGGGCTAAATACTAAATATGGGGATCATCAAAGGAGATTTAATGGGTTAAATTGAGAATATAATCTAATTAAAATATTAGACATGGCTAAATAGTTCTTTGATATTCATCTAAAGCTTTCATTAAAAATAGGTGCTTGAGGTTTGTAACATAGGAGATTATCAATTTTAAGTAGAGACAACAAATTTAGGGACCTCATCTGCAGTACTTCAAAGTACCACTGTTGTGTGGAAGCAGGGGAAATGGAAAGACCTTACTGCCAGGTGAGGGGTGAGGCTATCAGGCAAGGCCAGTTGGGCTTCATGATTCCTATTTTGATGGATGTCTGGATGCCAAAAACAAAGTGAAAGATTAAACGGGAGAGGAATTTGGTCCCACAGAAAGAGTACGTATGTGACTGAACTTATTTAGCACAGATGTCACCACTGATTTTATTTGGGGAACTCGCTACATTTCTCTGTGTAGACAGTTTCCCAAAGGATAAGAGATTATGCTTTCTGGGTTTAAAATTCCTGACAGTGGTTTCCTTTAGTGCCAAATTTGCACCCCAGGTATATCTGCTATTTAAGCATTGACTGCAATTGTTTGGGACCTCAGCAACAGAGTATGCCCTAAGAAAGTGGGTGGGCAGCCCCAGTATCAGGGCTAGTGTCTGTGAGATGCCAATTCACAGACACCAGTGAAAGGGTTTTTTTTGAAGTCTTAGCTGAAATTTCCAAGGGTTCACTAAATATATTTGCCTGAAACACTCACATCATTGTAATCCTCTCAACCTGTTAGAGCTATTTAATAGCAGAAGACCATTTATCCAGCTTATTGAAAATTAATTACTTACATTACTCAGGTTTGTAAGGGGGAAATGAAAAAGCTATGGAGAGGCAGCAAGGGAGATAAACCCTGTCCACCAAATTCTTTTTTCCTCTCTTCATATTTTCCAAAGAGCCCTGGCATTTCTGGAGAGAGCTGCAAAAAAATCTATTTATTTTGCATCTCACTGCATTTTGCCATGTACAGTTTTCGTAATGTTTTGGCAAGTCCCCAACTTTCCAGTTACTTTACTGAGCCAAAATTAAGTAACTAGCATGAAAAATTAGAATATTTTCTGAATGATAAATTATTTGTGGATGGAAACTATCAAAAGCAGATGTTTACTCAGAAAATTGAGGTATTTTATGCTTTTTCAGTCCCTCTATCAGGAAGATGCATGATTTTTCTTGAAACTAGAGGGTGAAGAGAAAAAAATACTGGGATTAGTCTGGAGGCAGCGGGGAAAGGAGATAATTCTGAATATCAGATTTTCAGCTACTCTGAGACCTTATTTCAGTGTATCTTTCAAAAATGGAATAAATTTTTATTAGAATGGATATTTTCTCTTTGTCTCACCTTTATAGTACAATCTGACAATATGATCAACCTGTAAGATAAGAATCTAGGGAGAATGAGTCCTACATGGATAAACAAAATCCACAGTAACTCAAACATTTCACTATGTGCTACAATTTTAAATCCTTCACTTACTGGTAAAACAAGAGGTAAATGGAGGATTTGTGTATCTTTTCGTCTTTCCATTTTTACCTGCTGAAAACAGAGCTTACAAAAATAACATTAGGGAAGAGAAGCCCTGTAGTCATCCCATGAATACTTAAGATTTAATGAAATAAATATTACTTAAAACTTATTCAGATAAAAGGTGTATAATCTTTAAAGGTGTATTTAGGAGGGCAATCCTGATTTTTCTTTAAGAATTTTCCATGTTCAGATACTTCTAATATACTGGTAATATATGTTTTGGAGCCCATCTTGGGAGAGAATAGCTAAACTTGCCCTGGTATCTGTAAGTCTATCACCCAAATTCAATTCATCTTTTGCTGCTTTTCAATAAGTAATTAGAAAAGAATCCCCCCGAGTTGATCTAGTCTGCTATTGTAGGTCATTTGCTAGCAACTCAAAGTTCTCAATTAGCTCCAGTGTTGTTGTAATTACTGGACGTGTTTTCAAACAACTCCCAGTTAATAACTGTCGGGATGAAGAGTCATTTTCTCACTACAGACTACACTGGGCACGCTCACGCTTGCCGCAATGTTTTGACAATGATTCATTAACCAATAATAAGGCCCCAATTGGAACCATTAGGCATCAGTGCCTTTGCTAGGCTTACCTTTTATTTTGTTCCTCAATATTGTCTTTTCTTGACTTGGATTCTGGATAACTCCCAAGAGACTCCTTTACGATACAAAACAATATCAAGAAAACAGCTGTCATTAAATTCAGCTACTTGTAAAAAAAAAAAAGCGCCCTTTAAGAGGATGCTCTTGTTAGAAACTCAAGATGAAAAAACACTGCAGAAAGGAGGCTTTAATAAGAGTGAATAGAGGCTCAAAAGACCTTTATTTGTACCATCTCACAGAGATTAGGCAGAATCATGCCATGGCTTTCAATGGCATATACAACATCTGGTCAAATAAAGGCCCTCCCTTACTCTACCACTTGAGTGGGAAGTTCCTTGTTTCTTATCAGCCAAGGTTGTTTATATTTTCTTGAGTATCTGGAATAGAAATGTAATAAAATTGATCACTGACCCACTCAGGTTTATAAAAGATCAATATTGTTGTTACTGGCACAATTTAAAGAAAGAACAAAAATTTTTGCCATTTATTGTTAGTAGTCTCTCCTGACCTAGGGAGACATTCTGCTGAATCTGGCTACTGTGAGTTAACATGGGGCCATTTTAATACATTTTTTGACTTCAACCTCAAACTTCCAGCAAGCATGTTTTCTTCCTTTAGCCAAAGTCACTTTAGATGCGACTTGGCATCATGTGAAGAATTCTGATGTTTGGTAGTCTTTTGTGTTAGGTAGTGAAGACTGGCCTTGGGGCAAGCAGCTTCCAAAAGAGCAGTTTGACACCAACTAAGTCACTTGACCTGCTTCATCGACATGTTGGTTTCCACAGGATGTTCATGAGTGGTGGAAGGATTTAACCACAGGCCCAAGGGAAGCTATCAGAAAAATGGTGATGGGAGGGTTTGGGAATGTTCTGGGGCTTGGGAAGACAGAGAGAATCAATAGTCAGCATCAAAGTTTGCGCTGCTTTCAATGTGTATTACAAACTTGTCAGTATTGGTAAGAAAATCTGCCAGACTGTACATGCTTCAAAAGCTGGGGATGGGGCTCCGTGGTAGAATTCTTGCCTTGTATGCACAAAGTGCTGGGTTGGATCCCCAGCACTACAAAAATAAATAAGTAAATGAATAAATAAATACATAGTAAATAGGTATACATTAAGACCTATTTGTAAAAATTGAACTTAAGGAAATTCACACTCACTTTGAAATCCACACTGAGAAACAAGAACCCTGCCTTTCTACAGACAAAGAACCAAAGGGTACTGTTTCTGCTGGGAGAGGCGGGGACTGAGACCTGGCTACTCTCCCCTTGCCCTCAGAAGAATGGAGGAACCTGAGAGCCATTTGTTTTCTTGGCCTCTCTTTCCTCTACTGAAAAGTTGGCATTTGAACAAGATAAATTCTTTTCAAGCTCTAAATTTTTTACTCTGGTTGAAATGGACTATTTTAAAATTTTACTGTTCCTTTTAAGTATGAAAATACGGGGGTGTCTCTATATGCATTATTCTGATCTTCTAGAATTTAGTCATTTAGGAAAAAAATTAATGTTTCTAGAAATGTCTTCATCATATATCCTGAAGGAGCCTCTTTGACAAAAATACCTTTTAAAGCAGTTTGGGCTATGATTTTTCTGGTATGAACTTGTCACATATTATTTTTCCAAAAACCACCGAAGTATGATTTGCCAGTTTTCTTGTCATCTTCAGTTATTTGTTGTTTTGCTGACTCTTAACTCTATTTCCAATTTCAAAAGAAAGTTACCATAGACAGCTTTTATATAGCACATCATTATGTATGTACAATCTATACAACGTAGAATTTTGAGTTTCCAAAGCTAGTCCTTATGCCCTATGCCAAAATAGATCTGCCCTAAGCTGGTATTAAAATTACATATTTTTGAATATGTCCACCTAAGAATGCAATGTCCACCAAATATAGGCAAGGAAGTAAAAAATTAAATAAATTTAGTAATTATTTTAAGACTGGGAATTTTTATAATGCATCAAAAGAGAAAATATATATTAATATTTACATTCAGTAGGAGACTGTAGACTACTTTTGTTTATTCTAATATTATTTTTATGAGGAAGCTTGCATTTGACAATATTTTAAGATATTTGTGATGGTAAGATACCCAGCAAATGTATACATTTGGCTTTGATAAAGCATATTAATCAGTGCCGTCTGACTTGGGCATTTCTGGACTTGCTAGGGATCCCTAATTAATGTTTTGACACTGTGAATGATACCAGGATTTGTTTGATTTTAGTAGCTACATTTACATGTACCTTCCATCTTTTTAAAATTTTACATACAAATCCTTTGGTAAACTTGGATATTTGAGTAATATTTTTGATGTGATTTCACAGTTTACTGATGAGTCCAGTTGAATTTATTTCGAGCGAATCTGAAGTTTTTATCTTTCTTTCTGGGTAACTTCAGGGTTTTTATTATGCTAAAGAAGGGCAGAGATAATTTAAGTTAGAAGACCCAATGGAAAGCTAAAAGTTTTATTGTCTAATGATGTATCAGCTGCAAATTTTGATTTGAAAATAAATCACTGAAAAGCTTTTCTTGCTAGAAGGTGAGCAGCAGCACGCAGCTGATGGGCCTCTGTTAACCCTGCGCGTGGTGCCTGGGTGGCAGCACCAGCCCATCCCGCACAATGTGGGGGAGCTGGTGGGAGTTTCTTTCCTGGGTGCCTTCTTGGAGCGTTTCTCATCTCCTACCAAGTGCTGTCTAGACAATGTGAAGAACTTTGAAAGCAGCCACAGCCTGTTTTTCCCTCTCGTGTCTGCTCTGCAGTATCTCTAGCAGTGAGATTTCAGGTAAACTTTCTTTTTTCCCAGTATAGGTTGGGTTTTTTTCCCCCTTTGATGTTTGGTCAGTCAGACTTGATCGTTTTGGTTTGGGGATGGTCTTCGCATATTCCAAAGCCTAGAAACACAGAGACAAAATTTTATTTAAAATAGGAAGCAAGCCCTAGATTCCTTAAATTAAAGCAAGTCCGTATGTTTATTTACAATGCAAATGGAGATATTAATTGCTACAGTATGAGTAGAAATAGAGATCAGGTAGAAACTACAAACAAAGCAATGTAACACCCAGTTTAAGCAAAATATATTAGCCACTAAACACTATATTGTGGGGAGGAAAAGACTTGGAGAATGACGCATATAGCTTTGGATATTCTCTTTGTAAAACTGAATTTTGGCTATATATTTAAAAATAGATCTCTAATGCGTTTCATATACTTAATTCCTTGCAGTTTTATTAAAATTAAACTTCTATTAGGGAGTTATTAATAGAACTTGCTACAGACAATGGAGTTGTTTGAGACCAAAGGCATCACTGTGGTGAGGTAAAATTGAGCCCCCTTTGTATACTGTTCTTGTTCATTGACTCTTAGAACTCTAGAAAGTATTAAAGGTTGAATTTTTTTCTTTAGTGTATCAATGGAAACCTAGAGACTTTCCCCCACTGATGTCAATTCTTACAGGCATGATAAAATGAAATCACTAGGGCACAGTGCAGCATGGTTACTTAGCATGTGCAAGGCCTTAGGTTTGATCTGCAGCACCACACACACAAGGGAGGGAGAAGCAAAGAGAGAGAGAGAGAGAGAGAGAGAGAGAGAGAGAAAGAGAGGGGGGAGCACGGGAAAGATCACTTAGTATAATGTCTAAATCTTCCTTTGTACCAGCTTTATATTTTGATAAGAGTTTACTGATAGCATATTTAGGTCCCAGAAGGAAAAAAATTCTAAAACATAGGGAAAAAAATGTCCCCAGATCTCACTGTGTACAGATGGAATCTATAGGAACTTCTAACGATAGATCTGTGGCTTTGAAGCTCTTCATGAAAAGATAATGGACTGGAGAAAAAAAGAAAAAGTGGCACCATGGAAACTCAGTTAAGAGGATTGAGGTCTTCAAGGTCTGAGGAAAAAGGCAATAAATAGAAAATACGATGGTCTCAGAAAGAGAACATGAAGTACTCATTCCTGAAGGCTCCAAAGGATCACTCATCCATCGTGCAAAGGATCTCCTGTCCTTACTGGGACCGTCTGGATCAATGGAAGCAGAGACCTGCACTGCAAAGCTCTGTGTCTCTGCAACACAGATTTCACATACATCGCGACCCTCGGCTGGATGACATCTGAGTGGGAGAACGTTCTGTATTTCTAGAAATAATTTTTCTCTGTGGAAGAACACATGTTTTACAATCCCTATGGAAAACCATAGGGGAATGAACTTGAAAGAAGTGCAGAAGGGCTTTTCTTTGACATTAAACAGCAAGACACTAATCTCCTTGAAACCTGCTTCGTGATTAAGAATGAATTTGATAGTCAACCAGGATTGTTACTTTCTTTGAGAAATCACCTTCCTACCAACTTTGCATGTGTGGCAAACTTAAAATAGTGTACTTGGAAGAAGCAGCATGGAAATAATGAGCTTTAGGAGAATAAAAAGTCTACTCTTAACAGTGTTAGGTGTTTGCAGCACTTCCACGAGTATCTGTGGGCGACACGCAGCTGCAGGAATGACCGTTACTAGAACGTTTCCTATGTTCCACCCCTGCAGGCAGTCCCTTTCAAAATAAGCAGGAACAGGCATTTCCTTTTAATCGATTTAAAAAGTGCCTTCATGAGGATTTCTTACCTTCTGCCGAGGAATGACTGCTTTAGTTTCAGTTTTTGCGGTTGGTGGTTTGGACAGAAGGGAGAGTGTCTTCATGTTATACTCTTTAACTTGTTTTGCATATTCCTTTTGCTGCTTTAATTTTTGCATCTGTTCAGAGAAACACAGTTATCATGACTCACAGGTTCTGCCAGCTGTCTCTGCTCTGTTTGAGGCAACACTGGTTTTAGTGGGCCCAGCACTGCGTCAGCAGCACAGGAGAAGCGGATCACCGTGTAAGGTCACGGCAGAGAACTGGTTAAGTTAGTGTGTTTCCCCTCAAGTCTCTGCTGAGGGACATCACTGCAGCAGCGCGCCCCGGACTCCCTAACAGTGGCAAATCACTTCAGTCCCTTCTTTGTTGCATTTACCCGATTTATTTTCATTTTTGCTTCCAACTGTATTGTCTTTTTATGCCTGAGTGCAGCTGCGGTGAAAACACATCAAACGGAGATCTCTTTTCATGGGGGACAGGAGAGTAGAGTGGATGCACTTCTCAGGAGTTGGGGAACTCGGACCTAAGTGTCCTCTCTGCAGCCACTCAGGACCACTCTGTCAGGGAAGGCCGATGACCACAGGACACAGGCGCCCCTTTCACGCACATGCGTGCCGCTTTCCCCTGCAGGCCTTCGAAGATAACTGAAGGGTGGCACCTAAAACTACGCGGGCTAATATTTTTATTTCACAGTCAAATGAACGACTGGGCCGCTGTTCTATTTCCAGTGCTGTTTCCAAGGGTCTATTCTGTGTGGGACATTTCTGCGGGGCCTGATTTGGGGCAGCATCTCTACCCAGTTTTGCCGAAGGGCAGATGGGCTGGGTCAAGCCTGAAAGCACTGTTCGTGCACATCTCACTCACCTTGCCTCTACTGGACTCCAAGTCAGGTCCCAGGCCTCCAAGTCTCACGTCTTTTTTTTGATAACCTTTCAGCTTGGAACTCTGAAAATACAAGCACAGAAACAGTTTCTTTTCAGAGCTCATGGCCCTTCCCCCTCAAACAGCCACAGTTGCGTAAGGAAAGAAGGAAGCTGGTGAGTGGAAACCCATGTGGACGGTCAGAGAACGGGAGCATATCCCGCAGTTCTTCCACTTTGATGGCACATACTGGTGACAGTCTCTTTGGTAATGTGTAGCTGACTAGCTAACATGTTTTGACTTCTCCATTTCTGCAGTAAAGGAACTGAAATTCTGAAAATTAGAAATAAAGATTCCAAGTTAGTAATGTAGTCTATTTTTTTTTTGGAGATGGGCTTTCACTGTATATAGTTCAGACTTGAATTCCCCAGGTAGCACAGATTGGCCTCAGACTCATAGTGATCCTCCTACTTCAGCGTGCGAGAGTTAGAGGTGTGTGCCACCATGACTGGCTGTTTTTACTATTTTTAATATAACACATTCATTGCCACTTTACTGCTGCTGCTGTTCCTATGATGTCAGACTGGGTCAGTTTGCTAAATCACATGATTTCCCTGGGAGAGGCCATGTAAGTCCATCAGATAAGCACCCTGCTTCAAAATGACCGCACTTGTCCAGTGAAATTACACTGCTGCCCGTCAGACACACCTAGGTAGCAACTTTAAAATTCCGCTATTGATTGTTGGGGAATAAAGATAATTTTAAGGAAAAAATAAGTATACTCCATTCCTAAAACTCAAAGGAAAGCAACTATTTAAGAGTCTTGGCAAGACCCGCTGAGCAACTCCTTTTGTTTAGTTGGTGTGAATTTTTTATGTTTCGGAGGGCACACAGAGTTTACATTTAACCTCTTTATTAGTATTGCACACATGAAAGGCCAGAGCAACAGAGTGAGGCAATTTAATTACCAGATTATGGTGCTTGAGCTCGACAGCAGGCAGATTTAAAGCCCCAGTGCCCTTCTGGTCACAGGACAGAGGAAGACAGCCCCTAACTGCAGCTTTTGACACCCAATCTAAAGTTCAGACTTCCTACTTCCTTGCTCCTTAGCAAAGGAAATACTTCGCTTTTCAGTCAGTGAGCAATTTGCTTTCTTTTTCTGGGAGGGAAGGGATAGGAGAGACAATTCCAAAGAGATGATTTGTATGGCAGTGATCATCTTAGGGCACAGAGAAGCCTAGAGTAGGGTGGAGAAAAGAGTGAGCTGACGAAGCAGCTGATCTGTACTAACTCTGCGATACTCCCTGCCTGCATGTGGAGGTCAAGGCGCAGCATTTTCATAAGTTTAGAAAGCTCCTCTTAATTATTTTCTTGAGTTTGAGATAGACAGTATTCTAGCAAGCCTTTATCTAAGATAGAACTTGACAGAGATAGTCCAGATAAAAAAGGACACTTCATATTAGACAAAATTACATGTGTCTCCATAATCATAAGTGTGAACTGACGTACACACATGGTACCAGCTATTACAAGACTGTCCCACTCGCAGTGGATAACTGACTATCAACAGAACATTCCAACTAGCTTCTCCCACTATACAGCTCAAAAGCCAAATGCAGTCACCTTCTAGATAGTAACAGCCTGGTTCCAGGACACCTCACAGTACCAAAATTTAAGGATGCTTAAGTCCCTTATATAAAACGGTGTAGTATTTGGCTGTAACCTACACACACCCACCGGTATGCTTTGAATCATCTCTAGGTTACCTACAATGCCTAATGTCAATGCTACTTAAACAGTTTTGTATTGGTATTTTTTTTTTTTTTTTTTTTGGTACTGGGGATTGAACTCATGACCTTGCGCTTACCAGGCAAGCACTTAAGCCACTGAGCTAAATCCCCAGCCCAAATTATTTAGGAGAGAATGACAGGAAAACAAAGCCTTAGTGTGTTCAGTGACGACACACTTGTTTTTAAAACAGTTTTTCAATGGGGACGGTTGAAGCCACAGATGCAGAAGCTGTGAGCGAGGAGGGCGGGTGCCGTCCTCTCCTGTGTGCCCCAGCAGTAGCTCTGGCCCGTGAGGTATGAGTGACCATCTGCATGGTACGCGGTGAGTTCTGGAAAGCTCTTTGCAGGCTGGCTCGGCCCCTCCCCATGCTGTCTTCCTATGCCCAAGTGGGTGTGATTCCCAGAGCTGAAGTGGCAGTCTCGCAGACAGGAAAGAGACCACAGCACACGCGTCTTGGTTCTCAGATTTGAGGCTGCATAGACACTGGTGCTCTAACCACTGTTAGCTGTGTGAGAGAAAACTGAACTCATAGCTTTGAAATGCCTGGTAATTCTGTCACTTGCTGCTAAGCCATTATTCCTAACATTTCATTACTTCAACGTCACAGTTCAGAAGGGCAAACATAAAATGCCATGGGGACCACAGTTCTCTACTGTAAGGATTAAAAGTTCTGTGAACAGCATTTGCCCCATTCAGTGTTAAACACTTATGATCAAAAGTCTTTCAGCCCATGTAATTCTAAAAAGTGAGAGAAGAGAGAATTCTAGTTTAAGAAATCCTCTGAAATCGAATCATTATAAATAATAGCTCTCCTTTAAGAAAACAGAAGTTAGCTGCGTATGGTGAGGCACACACTTGCGAGGCTGAGACAGGAGGACTGGGAGTTTGAGGACAGCCTGGACCACACAGGGAGACTGTCTCCCAAAAAAATCACTACCACACAAAAGTACTGACGCTATTCCTGTATAGTGTGTCTGCTTATACTTTTACATAATCTTCCATACACTAAAAATTATTTTACTTTTTTCACTAAGCATTTATCATTATAATCTACTTTGCTGAGGTTTTAAATAATGTGATTTTTCAGGCATAATATCCTGTTGTCTAATTATAGTTAAATTATTTAGGCCCTTTTCTAAATGTTGACCATTTAAGACATCCTGGAATATGCATTGTTTGTGGGCTACAGTAATTATTTCTTTGAGATAAGTTAACAGAAATATAATGATTGGGACCAAATAAACGTGGTTATCAATTAGCATTTTTACTAGCAAGGGAGAAATAAGTTGCTCTTTTTGCCCAAACCTTGATTACAAGGTACCATCACATTTTAAAAACCTTTAGTAATTTTTAATAAGTGAATGAACTCAGATAACCTACTGAGTTCACTTGATAACTGCAAATTTGTTATTTTTCATACATACACTCTCTGTGACATTGTTCCGTAATCACTAAATTACTATTTATTTGCTAGAGTAAACCAATAATGAAAAAGAAGGAAATAAAACCCCACTGATACCCAAGTCATAAATTCAATTTGTCCAAAGATGATGAGAAAGAAATGACCAGTGCCCACAAATCTCATCCTCCGTCTGAAGCAGCTTAACTTTTAATCACTCCACCGATTCACAAAGGACACGTTGTGGAGCATGAAGAATTGCTCATTGATCTCTGGCCACAGTTCTTACTATCACCTCGAATAAACATCTAGCTCAGCACAGAACAACACAGGCAAGGGTCTGCTCCAAATGAAAGGGGGGCATGTGGCTCAACACGGCCCTTGACGGGACGAGGGGACCACAGCAAAGCGACATTTCTCAAGGGATAGTGGTGGCTCCTAACAGAGTTTTTTCTGGCTGACTGGAAATGAAAATCCTGGATTTGCTGAAGTTTGGCGCAAGTAATCTTGAACTGGGTCTTAGCAGTGCAGTTTTGTTTGATCTCTCTCCATCTAAAGTCTTTTAAAAGGCTTTATTCAGAAAGAATTCGCATACCACAAAATTCACTCATTTGAAGTTGTACAGTTCAGTAACTTTTAGTAAACGCACCTTATGTAAACATCACCACAATCCAGTTTTAGAACATTTTCATCACCCTAAAAAGAATCCCCCCTCCTCCTCCCCTTGCAGCCCTAGGCAACCACTAATCTACTTTCTTTCTCTCCAAAAGTCCTTTATAGTAAAATAATCCTAGAATTTACTTTGATTTACTTCTCCTTGGCTTTTCTAAGACCAAAAGGTCAGGGTAGTATAATGTCAGTGTAATGGCGATAACAGTAATAATCAACATTGCTAGTGCCATTAAGTCTCCAAACACAAGAGCAACAAGTTGGAAAATAAAGGCATGCACTCAACACGTCCCTGAGCAGATCCATTCTTGACTTTGCACAAACACACAAGAGCTGACGTGCACTGACCCTGACACTGTCTGCAGGGTGTTAGGACCCGACCAGTCCCTCTGATCTGGTGTTCACACTTGGCTTCAGCAAACGACTCTCCTGATGAAAAGTTTCTACCCGTAACTAACCACAAGTCTCCTCAAGCCAGATGGGTGATTTTTGTTATAAACTTAGGGCAGCATGTGCCTGAATTGAATATGACATTGACTCTTCCCTGAGGACCTGTATTGCTCTGTAATGTTGCACCCTGCTGGGGGACACACTGCAAGGTATTCGGAAAATTCCTTGGGTGCCTAAGTGTGAGAAAGTTACTGAAAAGCTGGACCAAAAACAATGCCTCGCATTCTCCAGAACAGCAAGTGAAGGAAATTTGCTCTGCGGTTGCTAAATTTAATCCAAATAAACCTCTTCTTCCAAGCAGTCAAGCAGCAATACCCAGATTGTCTGTGACAACAAACACACGAGTTAATTACTGCCGCTTGACAGTCAGCTGCCACAGAGCTCCCTAACCAGTGATTTTGTAGCGGGCTGTGACACAAATGTATTTTTATACTGCTTGTCACCTTGTACTACATTAATCTCTTACTGCCTGATGTCTGTGCTTAATGGCATGGACAATGCCTGGTAGTCATAAGTCAGTCATAACAGAACTACCAAAAGAGGAGGGGGGGTTGGGCCTATTACCTTTACAAATCCTCAAATTTTTAATGTGATTCAGAGCGATTCCCCTGGAAACCACAAGATTTGATGTGACTAGAAAATGGGCATGACCTGGATAATGATTCCCTCTGTCTGGTGCCCTAGCTACCTGCTGTCTTACACAAATAGCTCGGTTCTGTCATTTTAGCTTCTGGAATAGCTTAAAGGACAAAGAGTGCTTCTGTGCATTGGTCCGTTTAGGCTGGCCTGAGAAAATGGATACACATGGATTGTGACATTCCTGACAGAAAGCAGGAAGGGAGGGATTTTCCCAGTTGGAAAGAGAGCTTGAGAGGCAATAAGTGGAAATTCTCCTCCCTCTTCCCTTCCCTCCCAGGCTCCTAGACTTATGGTGATACATGCTGTCTCCAGGGCACTTTCCTTTATTTTCTTCTCAGTAAAACATGAATTCAAATTATTAAGACAAGGAGGAAGAGAAAAAGAAATGAACATTTAGCTGATGTCTGTTCTTAGGGAATAAACTAAGGTTTAAATACATCATTTCTTTTAATCTCCCATCAAATAAATAGGTAAATCAATCACTTGCCCAAGTCACAGAGCTAGTAGACAATCAAGCTGAGATTAGGGTTTGGGAATGACTTGGTCCATGATTTCCAGTAAATCTTTCTGGCTGAGAACTGAGTTTAAAAGTGGATACTTTTCATAACAGGCTAAAGGTGGCAAAACTAGCAGGGCAGGTTCTCTTCTGAGGTTGTATGTTTGAGTGGTGTGTTAGGCCCTGGAATTCTGAAGGTCTGGAGTGAGCAGTCTTTACACTGAAAATATGTTGGTCCCAAAGCTCTGAATACATTTTCAAGTAGAAACAATAACATACCATATATAATGTCCAGCTGCCTACACTTGTCTACAAAACCTATTTTATTTATAGAATCCTTGAAAACAGTGCTAACAGTATTGTAGAACTGCCCTTCTATGCACTGGTTTCTATGGCAAAAGAAATGCATGTCTGTGGTTCCAGAAATGCATGTCTCCTTATTTACAGTGGAACTGGGGATCCTATCCCAACTCCAACTGGGGCGGGGTTGGGGGAGTCCCAGCAAGATAGAGGATAGAGTTAGGATCAGGAGGTCAGAGAGCTGGGGCTTGGGGTGCACGGAAATGAGGTAGAAACCTGGGGCACACAGAGTGCCTCTGGGACGAGGCTTCCAGGAGCAGGCATGCCTCCTCCTTTTACTCTTTGAGGACCTCCTTTTGCTTTTTCTTTCTATCTGAGGCTCAGCTGAAGGTCTGTTGATTCTATGATACTATAAATTCCTGGTACATCTTTTTGGGGGGAGTCAGGGTGTCGCCTTAGCCTCTTAAGCCCTGAGATTATGTATGTGCATTGCACATCACAGCTAGAGCAACTTTCTAAAAAATATAAATGTGACCATGCTAAAAATTCATCAATGATCTGCTGCTGTCTTATAGAATAAACATCTTTTGCCCACCCTCTTCTGTTTTTGGGGATTGAACCCAGAGTCTTCACACAGAGATATAACCCCAGCCCTTTTTTAATTTTTTGAGACAGGGTTTTGTTAAGTCACTTAATTTGCCCAAGTTGAGCTCAAATTTGGGATTCCCCTGCCTCAGCCTCCCAGAGTGGGATTATAGGCATGTGCCATCATCTGCATCTGCACAAGACTTTCTGAATAGGAACAGGATCTTGAGTCTTGGCCTTACCTATCTCTCTACCCACATTTCTCCACTTCTTGTACCTCCCACCTTCAGTTATAGCAGCATGAGGTGCCCACTCATTCCAAGCATGCACCATGCTGTCACAGCTCCTGGAGCCTGGCTTCAGCCACTGCCCTGTCTGAAATGCTTGTCTTTCTTCTTTGGCAGCTCTCCACCATCCTCAAAGACTCAGCTAAGGCTTATTTCCTGAAGCTCTGTTTGATCCCCAGGTCAGGATCTGTATATCCCTCCATGTTCCTCTGTGTTCCCTGTAACTTATTTTGCTTATATCATTATACTGAAATCACCTACAAGTCCATCTTAGAGATTCACATAACTCCAATCTTCTTCTGGGGGAGGGTCATGGTTTATTTATCTTAATTTTTTTGGTCTTTTTGAGACAGGGGCTCAGTATGCAGTTCAGGCTGGTCTTGAGCTCACTTTGTAGCCCACATTGGCCTCGAACTCACAATTATTCTCCTGTCTCAGCCTCTTGAATGCTGGAATTACAGGCATGTACCACCACATCCAGCATGGTTCATTTATCTTTACATCCCGGCATGTACCATGATTCCTAGCAAGAGTTCAGAGTGTACATGATGAACTGAATGGAGAATAATGCACTTGACTGCCCTCAGACTAACCTAGAGTGTGTGCCTTCCAGACTGAGGTGCTCACTCGCCCAGCTGCTGGGAGCCCTGGCAGCTGATACTTGACAACTGGGTCCTTCCCTAAGAACTGTCTGTGGTTGGGTAGAGCTGTGGTGTGCAAAGCCACAATCTCCCCTAGGGCAGGCATTCTCCAGTAGCTGGTCACAGTAAGGGGGAGGACAAAGGTGGGGTCCTGCACTGGGAACTGCCAACCCAACTCAGAACTTCTGAACCCCAGATAAAGCTTCTGCTGCATCTGCGCACAGCTCACCTCTTCCCTCAGTCACCTGGTACCTCAATTACTTTTCTCTCATTGAGACAAAATACCTGATGCACAAAATTAAGGAAGGAAAGGTTTATTTAGCTTACAGTTTTTGGAGGTTTCAGTCCATACTCAGCTGACTCCAAGGTAGGGTGGTGTGGCTAAGGGGCAACCATTCATGGTGGCCACAAGCAATGAGAGTGAACAGGGTAAAGGGCAAAGCATGCCTCCTTCCCTCTCTTATGTAGTATGCTGGCTACCTGCCCAGGCACTCACATCACCAATCCCAGCGCTAGACAACAAACCAATCATGAATGCTAGATTCAGCTGCCTCCATGACTGCATGAGGCTTTGTGGGGATACCCAGACACAAACCATAACACCCAGCCTCTGACTTCCTCTCAGGCTTTGTTCCCAAGGGAAGCCCTCGGGAAGCTCCTGCACTCCAAGCTCCATGCAGAGTCTGTTCCCAGCGAACCTGGCTCACCACAGGTCTGCTGCTTGCAAGCTGACCTGAGACAGAATGTATTTGCCAGCCTTCTTCTTAGTATTTGCTGCGGTTCAGATATGGTTGGCGTATGTCCCTCAAAGGTTCATGTGCTGGAGTCTAAGTGGTTGGTGTGGTGACGGTGGGAGGAGACATGGACCTTTCTGATATGGGAGGTCATTATACCTTTGAGATACAAGTCTTGGAAGGAATTAAGTAGCTCTGGTGGGACCTGAGTTACTTGTTGGGAGAGCCAGTTTTTTACAGAAATGAGCCTCACCTGGGAATTGCTGTCTTCCTGTCTGGTGATGTAACCTTTCATTCTCACACACACACAATCACCACAGCTACCCTGAGGTCCACCCTGCCTCAGGTATTTCATGATAGCAATGAAATACAAAGTAATGTGCTATTTGACACTAGAGGCAAGTGATCTTTCCTGAGGGGTTTTTATTGGCTTTGACAGTAGAGAAATGCATAGGATATAAAAGGATTTAAGTGTGCGAAGGAGCTAGTAAGGGTGAATCTTATTGTAGACAGAGATCAGCTAGCATTTCAAAGGAAAGCTCATTTTTTGGCTAGTGCTGGGATTTTATTGCAGCTGCTGATGTAAGGTGAAGACCAGAAGAGTCCTCTGGGTGTGGAGGAGTCAAAGGAGGATGTGGGGGAAATACAGTGGCCAGAGGCACTTTCACTAACCCCACCTACTGGCTCTTCTTTTCAGAAAGGAGAATGCAGTGGAGGCTCTACCGGGGACAGTGGGTGGGTGGGGCAGCTTCTCTGGGGAAGCCATGTTTAAACTGAGGATTAAAGGAGGATGATCACCTCTCTGCAAATGTAGACCCTTCTTTGAGATTAACTAAAAATGAGGTAGCAATGGGCATCCTGGCAACAATGGCTTTCAAAACAAGGGGAAGAAAATTCCCAGGTATAGCAGAGGCTGGAGGAAAGAAATTCCAGGGGTACCCAGGTGTGGCAGCTCAGGAAGGACCCTATTCCAGGGCTCCAGTTCAGGGAAACAAAAATCAAGGTCCATCTGTATTGCTAAAATTAAAAAGTTACTTGGTTAAAAAAAATGATGCTTTTATTACCTTAATGGTGCTTGTTTTCCTCTCTTTTTTCCCCTTTTCCAGTTGAAACAGATAGCCTTCGGAATTGCTACGAATAATTTTGATTTGGTTTCTGTCTGAACTGAGCTGGGATTCACTTTCCACCCTGGACAAGATGGGCGGAAGTGTGACCGTGGAGAAGGAGCCCTCCCTGGGCTGTACCTCGGCCAGCTGCACCAAGGCTTGCTGATGCTGCTCCATGACTTGGGTGAGCCGTGAGTCTGGAGATGCTCTTGGAGGCTGTCTGTACGAGGGAGAGTGGAATTTCCTTTGGAAAACAAATTGTTATTGAAGTTAAATACATAAGACCTCTAGCATAAAAGTCTTCACAAGCCATTACCTTCTATATTGATCCTTTCCTGAATCAAAGTAATGACCCTAAGCTTAATCCTTTCATGAATATATTAATTTCTTATGTTAAAATTTTTTCTTTACGACATTCCAGTATTCTTTTGCACTTAGTATGTTCAGAATTGAAAAAAATTCACCTTTTTGAAAAGTCAAAGATCTTTTCTCTACAAAATTCCTAGAAATGTTAGATTCAATAAATATCTTTTAAATGCATGGTTTAATTTATAAAAGAGGCAAGGAATTTCCAGGAATGGAAAACAAAATGAAATTAAAACCAAAGCAGATTTTGGATGAGTTAAGGCTATGGCTTTCTTTGTGAGACATTTGGATCTAAGGTCTTGAGTTTCAGCACCTACTCCTGTCACAATGTATCTGATATCTTGGCCCCATGTGAGGCAGAGAATCAGAAACTCAGATTCTTGAATAAAGACTATCGCCCTTGAAATGCTAAATCCTCAGTAATATACTAGGTAACATAAAAACCCACTGCAGTGAAGAGCAATGACTCTTCCATGGTAATGACCATATGACTCTCCCAAATCTTGGTTCCTGAATTCCATGGAAAGGAACACAGGTATTCTGGGGAAATGACTGCCTCCACATGGATTCAGGGAAAGTCAAAGGTGAGCCCAGCATATATTGTCGTGCCAGAAGCCAAAAAGTGCTCAAAGGCAAAAAGTGTTATGTGTAAAGGGCATAGGAGCTGGCAAGAAGCGGCTCCCATTGCTCAAGTCCAAGACAATCAGAACATACACTGTATTGATAATAGCGTCTAACTTTTTTTTTTTTTTAAAAGCAATCCATATGAGATTAAGGTCAGCCTATACTACATTTCAAGATCCTGACTCAAAAAATAGAGATCCATAAGTCCAGAATGATACTAAAAAGACAGAGGAGAAAGAAGAGGAAAAATCTATTTCAACAGAATCCCATCTGTAATAAATGTTGAAATACTGGTAGAATTATAAAATCAACCGTTTGTAATCTCCAATGAATAATTTAAGGAAGGACTGTCTGTGGACACTAAAATAATTGCATGGAAGTTGTTGGGAAACCGGATGTTTAAACTGTCTTAAATATTAAACACAAAAAGAAACCCCATCTTTACAATGGTGAGAGGTTGAGTAGTCTTTACTTTAACCAAGAGATCTCATTTAGGATCACCAGCAGTATGACCACCTGTCAGCAGGTGCCTCCCGATACAATGCAATACAAACCGGACCAAGCCAGGCAGAGTGGTGTACACCTGTAATACCATCGCTCAGGCAGTGGGCAACAGGATCACAAATTTGGAGCCAATCAGGGCAACCAAACAAGTCCCTGTCTCAAAATAAAAAGGACTGGGATGTAGCGCTGTACTGGAATAAGTAAACAAACAAACTAAATATCAATAACAACACACAGAGACACACATACACACAACACACACCAGATCACCTATGTAGTATTCCTGCCAAGAATGTTTAAATTAAAAATAATCATGAGAAAACAGGTTTTATCAATACTGAAAACAATGGAATATAGGGGTTGAAGAATCTGTTCTATGTTTTTTAAAAAAAATTAAAGACACTAAAAAGCAAATGTGATAAATGAATATTGACAGAACTCTGGATCAGAAAATAAAAACTCATCTACGAAAGGTATTTTTAGACCCAGATGCACTGATGTGCACCTATAGCACCAGCTACTCAGGAGGCTGAAGCAGGATGATTCCTTGAGTCCAGGAATTTTGGGATAGCCTGGGCAACAGAGAAACCCTGTCTTCAAAACCAAACCAAACCAAACCAAACCAAACCAAACCAAACCAAACCAAACCAAACAGCAAAGCGAAGCAAAACAAACACAAGAGCTGTAGAAAGGATGGAAGCTATATTGAGAAAGTATAACAAGCTTATAAAGAAATAAGAAAAGATAGCAACAGTCCTGTAGCCTTGGGGGGGGGGGCTGAGGCAGAAGGGTCACAATTTCAAGCCCAGCCTGGGTAACTTAAGACACTTAGCAAGACCCTGTCTCAAACACAACACAACACAACACAACACAACACAACACCCCAAATCAAACCAAACAACCAAATCAAAACCAACCAACTAAAACAAAAACAAAACAAAACAAAAGAAAACAACAACAACAACAAAAACCAGAAAGAAAAGGGCCAAGGATGTAGCTCAGGACAAAGGCTCTGGATTCAGCCCCCAGTACACACACACACACACACACACACACACACACACACAGAGTCCTGGAAGAGCACATCTGAGTAACAAGGGTTTCTAGGAAGAGCAAGCAGAGAAGATGGTTGGAAGAAATGCTCCAAGACAGGATTCGAGACATCTTCCTAGAACTAAAAGACAACAAGTTTCCAGGTTAAAAGACCCAGCATATCTGTGAAGTACCAAGACCTATTACTGTCAATTCTCATTTTACTGGAGAAAAGAGAGACCTTGCAGTTTCCAGAGAATGGAATACACAAGTTATGTAACAGAGGATCTGGAATAGGGTGGGACACGGTGGCTTCCTGTTTCTCACTCACAACACTGAGGCAAGAAGACAGTTCTGGGGGACACGATGCCCAAACTGGAATTCTCCGAGACCATGCCAGCTATCCATCAGGGATGAGGGCAAACCAAAACACTTACTGCCTCAGCAGTGAAGATGCTCATTCACAATAAGAGAGGAAATGGGGAAGGGGGTAGAGAAGCAGGAGGGCCAGAGATGGGGGAAAGGAGGGGCATCTCCATGGTGATGTGAAGGAAGGCTCCGCAGGATGCCAGCGTGCCCTACCACAGGCGGGAGTGTGGAAAGGACACGCGTGGAGACACGGGGGATGCGGAGGACTGCCCGTCACTGTCCTCTGCCATTGTACCATGTTTCTAATCCGAAGAAAACACCAGATATTGTGCCCAGGTAAAATAAGGAAGATGTGAGATCCTGAGAAATGGCATACCTTCTGAATAGCCAGGGAAATTCTCAAAACAGCTATGTGGCAAGTACGGGGAGGTAAAGAAACTGAAGTTCTGTAAGACGGCTCTTGGCGAGAAAGCACAAAGAACTTGGTGTGTCTGTCTTTGAGAAAAATGTATAAGGAGAAGCTACTGGAAAGTGTGGGAACAATTAGTGACATGCACAATAAAGTAAGCAAATGCAAACAAAAATAAAAACCACATAAAACCCCCAAGTAATTATGACATTTTGGAAAAAACAAAGCAAAACAAAATGAAAAGCATAATAATAGTGTCTACAATGCCAGACCATGAATCACAGATACACTGGTATAATAACTAAAATGCCAAACATTGGTCTAACAAAGAGTTATAAGGTAACTACTGTTTGTGAAGGATGAGTGAGGTAATGCAGATGTAAGGAAATAAATCTTCACCTACCAGAACAGGAAGCCAAAAATATATCTACAGCTTATGCAGCAAAATATACCAGTAGATAAATAGGACTGAGAACTATGAAAAATTCCAAAGTGAAAACATGAAAAAAAAATCGAAGCTGTTAGTGATACTCAGTATTTTCGTTATTATACCAATGTGACTATGACTCGTGGTCAAGCACTGTGGCGTGGACCACTGGGGCAAGTGAGCAGGACGCTGCCCTTGGCCAGAGTGATGTCGGGCTTGGATGAAAAATTAAAAAACAGAAAGGAGAAAACATAATATTAGAAATGAACATGATTACATATATAATAAAAGACCAGAAATAAAATTTTAGGTAACTACAAAAGTTTTATAACAGTACATTTGAAAACTTAGCAAAAATGGACATTTTTTGGAAAAACTATACTTTATCAGACGGACTAAAGAAAAAACAGGAAGATTGCAAAAGCAAAACCATTGTAATTAATAAACAGGAGTTCAAAATCTGCCCACTAATAACAATAACAAAAACAAAGACAAAAGAGATAAACAAAAACACCCAGAATCCCAACAGTTTTATAGGAAGAGTCTACCAAACCTTTCAATAACAGATAATTCCAACTGTTTATAAAGTGTCCCAGAGGGTGCAAAAAGGGGACAGTTTCAGCTCATTTCACAAGGTTGCTGCAATCTTGACAACACATGCAGACAAGGCCAGTGGCAGATAGGAAAATGACAAGTCAATCTTACTGCATGCAATCCTAAACAAAGTGTTAACAGATCAAGTCAAGCACTGTGTTAAATATACAGAATGACAAGCTGGGGTACCATAGACTCAAAAGCACAGTGTCACATTAGAAAATCTGTTGATATGTTTTGTCATGTTAAAGGGTTAATGGAAAGAAGCTGAGGCAGGAGATCACTGTGAGTTAGAGACCAACCTGGGCTACAAACAGCTCAAGGCCAGCCTGAACTGCATGGTGAAACCCTGTCTCAAAAACACAAAAAAGGGGCTGGGGATATAGCTCAGTGGCATAGTGCCTGCCTGGCAAGTATGAGGTCCTGAGTTTGATGCCTAGTACTAAATAAATAAATAAATCAATGGGTTAATGGAGAATATTTTTCAATCAATGCAGAAAAAGCATTTGATAAAATTTCATAACTATTTATGACAAAAGTTCTTTGCAAATAAAAACAGGACAGAAACAGAAAGGAATTTTCTACCTCTGTTTCTACCAAAAACTAAATATTATTTTTAATGATAGAAATATTAAAAGCAGTCCTTTTGAAGCTAGAGAGAAAAAGAGCACACCTATTTTGGGAAACAAACTCTGAATCTTATTAAATGTACATTGTGTATCTAAAGTATCACACTTAAATGACTTGAGATCAACTCCTATGTCTGAAATTGTCCACCTATTTTGAAAGCAAATTACTTCGAGGTGCCTAACGCATCTTCTACAACCTGTGTGCTCTGCATTCAGTACATTCTATTCGGGTGTATAGAAAACATGCCTCATTAAAGAGCATCAGGTAAGTTTTCCTGAGTGATTTAAAAAGAACTTCCCTTTTCTTGTCTACAGAACTAATGCATTTACACTGTGCAGAAGTTGAACAATTCAGAAAATACCAAGGAGAAATTAAAAACAACCTCGGCCATCTCTTTTGCCAGTTTTTTCTTCTGTGCACATTTTAACACAGAGTTCACATGCCTTGGGTACAATTTTGTACCTTACCAGTTTATTTTTATAAAAGCAGTTCTTCATAACTATAATTTTTAATGGTTACACATTTTTTTTTCATGTGTGGTACAAAGGATTTAACCCAGGGCCTCGTGCTTGCTAGGCAAGTGCTCTAGCTACATCATGGGCCTTTTTCATTTTTTGAGACAGAGTTTCACGATATAGCTTAGGCTGGCTTTGAACTTGTATTCCTCCTGCCTTAGCCTTTGGGTTTAGAAGGTGTGTACCACTGTGCCTGGTGTTTGCATGATATTAAATATCATAATTTACCCAGGCATTTTCCTACTTTGGGATTTCTAGGTCATTTTTATAAATTACATTTCTATGCACACAGAGTCTTCTGCATTACAAAAGAAAAAAAAAAGAACAAAAGACTCTTCTGTATTATAGAATACTGTCCTAGGATAGGCCATTACAGTTTACTGGTTTCCTCTAACCTCACTTGCTTCTCTGAAAACACTGTTTTGACTGAGTCCCTAGGTCCTCCTCTCCTTTCAAGTTTTAGTTAACTACAGTGGAAGAAGTTAGAGAAGGCAGGGGAAAGAAAGTTCATCAGAAGTATTCTGTGCTGGCCAGGACACTCTATGTGAATTTCTCACTCCCCTGCCCTTGCCTAGGGGCTCCCCCATTTCCTTCTCCCACTCTCATCTCTCTCTAGCAGCTTCTCATTTCTCCTCTGAAAAACCACTGAAGAAAAAGAAACTCTTACCATAGTATTTCCAAGTTCTTATACTTTGTCTCTTCATAAGGCTGTTTGGGTTGCTTCTTATTTTCAGTGCCTGCATAAGCATTTGACCAAGGGCCTTTAAGGCTGTTCAAATCCATCTTAGAAAGAGTGCTGGGTAGTTGCTGATCCAAAAACCTTCTCTCTTCTTCATTTCTGCTTGATCTTGCTTTATTAACATTCAGGACTGAGTGATGCCTAGTAGAGTTTTTATATAATACCTTGGCAAAAGTCTGTTTTGGTGGAGCAAAGACATTGGAGGTTACTTGGGGATTCTGGTTCATAAGGGCACTTGAGTCTTGTAAATCATTGTTAGAAGCATTCAAAAGCACAACTGGCCCATGCTGATTTTGGTTTTGTTGCTGTCTGGGAGTTTTATTCTGGTTTCCTTGACCAACAATGAGCTCTTTGGTCATGAAGGCCTTCATGGCATTCTGGTGTTTGTACAGCCTCTGAACTTTGGGCTTCTCTGGTCTTCTGGAAGGTTGCTGGCCATTTATCGACTCACAGGATTGACCTCTTGAAAGATTGCTTGATCTTTTACCTTCATATTGAGACAAGTGTTCCTGGTAATTCTACAAAGATATTTTTGGTTAATGTAAAATTAGGAGATAGATACTTTTCAAAAACTTTAGTGTTTTTTGAAGTGAGGGCTGAGACTTCTAGGAAGAAGACCACAGAATTGCAAGCAGATAAGGAAAGAGCACAGAGAGTCCTTTTTCTATTTCAGACAGCTGGAGGACGAACAGCTGAGTGATTTCTCTAGGCAATTTTAGATTATGAGCCTAGAAAGAAACTGAGAGCTTAAAATGAGCTTTGTATTAAGGACGTGTCTTTGACTTTAAAGTTTTAACAAGGAATATTACCAAATTAGGGTTGAGCAAAAGCTTTACCTGCAAAAAGATGCACAGAAAGACAGTATAAATCTACATCAAACTATGCAAGCTTACTTGAACTGAATGAATATTTCAAATATCCTACCCACAAAACACCAGGGACTTGCTTTACTGACCAAATACAAGTTCGATATGAAACACAGCTCAGATTCCCAACTCTGCTTGCTTGTACAGGTCAGAAGGCAGAAATGACCTCTTCAGCAGAGGAAACAAATTAGATTTCATTCAGGGGGTTCTAGGAGTCTGAGCTGTGATAGGACAGCTGTGAAACCACAATGGTTGTTTTGCTTCTGTCTCTTAATATAGCCTGTACTTAGGCGATCAAATATCTGGGGGGAAAGATTTCAATTTCAGAACCATCTTCATGCTTTACAAAGACTAGTAACAACAAAATGTACTCCCGATATAACAGATACGCTGTGTAACTACATTGTGTTATAGCCATTTAGAAATCTTTTCTAAGTAATAGAGTACTCATTACTCTGGGAAAAACTAGCCGAGTTAAGAGGGCTCTGGAAAGAATGATTAAATGCTTATTGAAAACGGTAAGATAAGCGTAGGCACCAATGTGTTATAGAACTACAGCATATTTCTCTCTTTTTGAACACGCATATCTTCAAAAACACATCTATGGCCTGTATCTATGCAACACTGATTGAAATATGGAACAATTAGATGATTGGAGAAAAAAATGTTCAAGTGAGTAAAATTATGTTGTCACTCAGATTATTTCAGCTCAGTAGGAAGAATGATTACATTACTGTGATGTGAGTTCAACTTTTATTCCACTTTTCTGATGTGATCCTTATGGCTAGTAAGCAGTATTCTATTCCTAACGAAGCCACTTACAATGATAAGATTGAGATTAAATTTGAAAGTCATATTAATATTGTTATATCAGATTTTTAAGGTCGCCTCTTTTTTTTTTTTTTCCGGCACTGGGGATTGATCTCAGGACTTCACATTTATCAGGCAGGCGCTTATGCCCCTGAGCTAAACCTCCGGCCCTATATCAGATTTTTAAGTAAGAATGAGTTTAAATTTGAAGTGTATAGTTATATTCTCTTTGGAATTTGAACTTTTGTAGGATTTGACCATGCTCTAATTAATTCCTGTAGACTTCCAATTTTTACCAGTAGGGCTCCAAAGGAAAGAAAACTTTTTTCTGTATCCAGATAAAAAAAAAATTCTTTCTCTCATGCAATATATTGTACTGTGTGTGGGATATGTAGGCAAGAAGATTCTGAAAATAGATAACCCCAAGAGAACCCTTTCCTGCTATTTCACAGTCCTAAAGATGTGCGCGTGAAACACAAAGGCTCTTTTCACGGCTGTCGGTGCTGTCTGTGAGCTATAAATGTCAATACTGACAGTGTTATTCTTTTCAGTATTTGTTCAGCCTTTAACTCTCTAGAGAAACAAATGACTCAGACTCTTTCTGCTTCTGACTATTCCTCTCCCAGTTTTCTTTCCACATTACCATCAAAACAACAACAACAACAACAACAACAACAACAACAAAATCAGATTTCTCTTCTCAGGTACCAGGTGCTCTATGCTTGATTTTAGCCATGTTGTTACCTTCGCCGCTGACAACTCAGATGACAATAGTCCTCTCCACGGGGTGCTTTATCAACAAGGCCAAGGACTCACCATTTTACAAACTTCAATTGTGTCAAGTGTTAAATCTGCTATTCACATAAATTTAAGTGCCAGAAATGGTATTTCAGCTCCCAGAAAGGAAGACATTTATGGGTTTGATGTGATTTCTCTCACCTTCCGAGCAGCCTACTTGAGATCTGTGGTTTACTGAAGATTTATTACCCTACAATGGAGGCATCAGGTGTCACTCTTTAGGTGGCAAGACCCAAGCCCCCTGAAGTTAACATACAAAGCCATTCTCAGGCTACTTAATCTCCATCAAGGCTGAAATCCTCTGTTTCATCCTGCTCTCTCGCTGGGCTCCTTTTGTTACCAACACTGGCAATCGGTACATCCTGCCCACACTCAGAATAACTGCTTAATGGCAGTAGGTTTTCGTGTCACATGTGAAATATTAGCATTGGAAAATCTTGATGCCAAATGCTGGGATGATAATTTCTTCGTAAGAGCGGTCCTTAGTCATTAATGTGCCCTCATTACTGTGCCGCCCAGGGGAGGTTTGCCCCCAGCTCTGTACACAGCAGGGTCTTGCTGTTTCTGTCTTACAGTCTCCTGCTTCCAGGTCACAGGCAGAAGGAAAAGGCAAGCTCTGCTCATCTGCTCTAGCACAAAGGCCACTCTGGCTGCCTGACTCAACCTCCAAGTCTTGAGGTTTGCGTCTGGTTTCCAGGGTCAGCTCTGAAGCAGAGGAGCTTTGCTGTGATCTGGTGCTTTGCTTTTTCTGGTGCATTCAATGATGATAACAGACAAGTCCTTTGAGCTTTGGTTACAAATCCCATCTGATAATATGAAAATTTTGAGCAGGCACTAATTGATTTTAATTTTTCCTGTTGGAAAGGAAGAATTCCGTTCAGATGAACAGAAGAAGATAGATCTAATCGTAGTGTTTGAAGCAAAACCAAATTCACAGCTCTTTGGGAAGACTGCCAGTGTGGACGGATTTCAAGGACCATGACGTTACCTAGTGAAAGGTCCTATATGCCTTTCCTGTTGTCACCACCTTTTTCTCATCTAGATCAAGAGTTAGAGTGGCAAGAAGGGGGGTTTATTTCATCTTTTTAAATGTGTACTTAGTTGGGGAACTTTGTTTTTTCTCCTGACAGTACATACCTCACCTGGTGGAATGACTGCAATGTGTCTTCCCCTGATTTGTATGAAAAACCCTAAGCTCCAAGGTGACAGTTTTAAATGATGTGCCTGTGGGAGGTGAGCAGGTCACAAGGGCAGAGCCCCCAGAATAGACAGAGTCCGTGTTCTCAGAGAAGAGGTCCGCGGCAGCTCTGTCATCCCTTCTCACCTGAGGACACGCTGAAATGGTGCCATCAATGCACCTTACTGGACATGGAAGCTGGCAGTTCCGGACTTGGGACTTTTCAGGCTCCGGAGCTGTGAGAAATCAGTTTGTGTTGTATATGAGCTCCCCAGCCTTGGCTTTTGTCACAGCAGCCTATACAAAGTAAGACAGCTGGGAAGGATGTCCTGTGGCTGGAGCGTTCTCTCTCCCATCGCCTGGCACTTGTGCTGGACTGTGTTCAGTGTGGGCGTCCCACTGAATGGGGTGTCAAAGACTGTGAGGACCCTAGGAGAGCACAGAATGATCCTGGCCGGTGGGACCCATGTGGAGGAGTAAGGATTACTCGGTTTGAAATAATGATTTTAAGATGTACAAGACCCTCATATACGAAGTCGTGATCATCAGTTTCCAATTCCTTTGTGCACAGGCCCCTGCACAGGTCAGGCAGGTGCTGTACCTCTGGGCTACACCCAGAGCCCCATTATTTTCTTGCCTCATTCTATCTCTGGTCTCTCATTGTTTCCAGCACATAAATGGCTTAATTCTCTGAAAAAAGCAAAAGTTACTCTCACTGGATCCATTCTCTGGTTCAGGTCTACCTGTCTCTCAACTCAGAGCCAAGCATCTTGCCTGGACGGGGTGCACTGGCCTCCTCTTCCCACCTCTCCGTGGGCCTCTGCATGCAGGGCCGGGTTCTTGGCCCTCTTGTCTCTCCCACACCCTGTAACCCGAGTCATCTCAGCAATGCCCAGCGCTTCAGTCCACGAGGAAGGAAGGGTTCATGGTGCAAAAGGACACGGCTAACTGACGTCTCGCCTGAGTTCTATGACCAGCTCACATTCCTTCTTCTCCAGCCTCAAAACAGGCCCCTTCCTGTCCTCAGATTCTTCTCCTTTCTTTCCCAGGGAGAAGAATTTTTCTTTTTTCCTCAGTGGCCTTGGTTCTACCAATCCAACGCTGACACACCTCTTACGTCCTATCTAAGCACATCTGCTCCTTCCATTTCCTAAACATCTCTACTCAGGGCGAACAGCCAGGTGCTCTCCTGACCTAAAGGCTGGCCAGGTGGTCAATCCACCTGCCACATGGAAAAGCTAACGCATGATACGTGGAGTGGAGGACAATACATCCCAGTTTGCCACCATTCCAGTTCTCCTGCCTGCCCAAAGGAACCACAGAAGAAATCACTTTACTGTCCCTCTTATCTTACTCCCTTCCAATCTAGCCCTCCGGCCACACAGATTTTTCAAACATGCAAGCCTGATTGTGTCACTGAGCACCGAAGTTCTGTGCTCAGAACTGGCTAGTGACTTTTGTCCATAGAGTAAAAGCCTTTTTTTTTTTGTTACCAGGGATCGAATTTATGACCTCGCTCTTGCTCAGGCACTTATGCAGCTGCGCTAAACCCCCGGCTCTAAATTTTTTTTATCATAAAACCTGAGAATCTGGCCCCTATTTAACCTGTCCAGCTTCCTGTTCTTCTTCCTTCTAGCGTCATCTTAGACACTCTTATTTCTAAGGACACTCCTCTGTCTTCTCAGGGCAGAATTAAGTAATCTGTTAGTCTCGTTGAATTTTGTATCTACTTTAACATTATTACACTAGAATAATTATATAATCACATTCCTTCTAAAGGTCTGAATGTCTAGAATAGAGGGACCATTAAACAATCTTTCAAGTTTTACTTTTTGAAGATCTAAAAAAACATTTTTTTAATTGTATTTTTTGAGCCAACCACTCAATCTCTAGGGCTTAGCATAAGTATTTAATAAATGTGTTGTGTGAATTGTTTTTGATTTCACATACAGATACAGTTTTATTAGTGAGAATTATTTGTTGTTAGGGTGGATATACTGAGGGACCTGTGGATTATTTGAAAGTCACCTTTCAAAAAAAACAAAAACAAAAAATCTTTCAGCCCAGTGTAGTGGTATGTACCTGTAACCCCAGTTACTCAGCAGGCTGAAGCAGGAAGATCAAAGTTCAAGCCCTATCTGGGCAACTTAGCCCCTGTCTCAAAATAAAAATGAAAAGGGCTGGGATATAGCTCAGTGGTAGAGAGTTTGCCTAGCATGTGTGAAGCCCTGGGTTTGATCCCAGGATCAAGAAAAAAGAAAAAGAAAAAGAAATTTCAAACGAGGGCTATCTTCACTTGGAGATGCACTAATGACCTAAACATTTCTTTAACCAGTCAGTGACTATTTACTGGGCACGAGCCTTGGGTAGCACAGTGTAGCAAGGGACGAACAAGAAAACACAATCCTAACCTGGAAGGAGCTTCTGACACAGCAGGTCAAACAGAAACACGGTCAGCAGTGAAAGACACATGGCAAATAGGATTGGCCCTGAGTGGCGGGAGAGGCTGAGAGATCTTCCTGCAGGGGGTGGTGCCTGAGAAGGGACAAAAATGAAGGCTTTCCGTCCCTTCTGCTGAGACTGCTTCTTGAAACACACAGAATGACTCTACGGGTGGTTAATCACAAGTCTCTATCTCTGTTTTGGTCTCTCCTCCCTGGATCCTTCCCTGTCTTTTTCCTGTTCTCAGTTTACTTTTCCCATTCCTTCTTTCTGTGAGAGGTGTTAACTTTTATATTTAAAATGCGATATGAAGATGCTGTTCTAGGAAACAGAACCTTTGGAAAAACAGGTGGGGTTGGGAGGCTGAGCAGGAAATGACCAGTCTTCCTCATAGGGTCATGAGTGACTATTTTCAGACATCAAAATAAGCTCTTAAGTGACAAAACTCAGTAACAAACATCACATATATTTAGCAGTATCACTTGAAGCATGCTTAACTTGCAATCTAGAGGAAGTAACCTTTAGCTGTTGTGATCTCTGATGCCATTTGTCCTTGGGGGCAGCATTTTCAGTCTCTTTGGCATTCTGAGCAGATGTCTGGCCAGTTCCTCTGATGGGGTAGGAGATCTAAGAGGGTAAAACATATAAACCATGTCAACTAGATTCATTTTAGTCTAGTATCATGTGGCCCAGGTCTGTGTACTCTAGAAAGAGGCCCTGCAGTGCTAGGTTTTATTTTTAGTTAATTTTAAGAATTCTTTTCTTCAGTCCTCAAGGACCTGGATCATTCTCAAGAAAAATAAGAATAACCAGTATCTCCCCTTGGAGTATGATGGGAGAAATGGTGCTTTGAAGTCAAGCCCTCCTTACTTTGGATCATGGGTATCTAACTGTTTGGCTTGCCTGGGTCAAACTGAGTGAAGAGGAATTATCTTGGGCTGCATATAAAATATAAAGTTAATGTATATAAGTAACAAAACTTTATTTTGATATTTCAACTTACTAAAATGTTTATGAAATAACACAATAAGCCCAAGTTTAATAATTAGAAAACTTACATGCCTGCTTAGTAACAATCAACGCCTGTCTTCAGAGGCACACACTCATGTAGGTAAGCTGAAATACTCTTATTGACAATCACCACATTACACTCACACGTCACACAAGTGCATGTGACATCCGGTACGTCGTTTCGGCTAGAGTGACTGTGGAAGGCACAGCAGTGCCGCACTGTGACCTCCCCTACACAGCGTTCACGGTCACCCACTTGGTGTCGGCTCAAGCTCCACACAATTGACTTATAAAAAACTACTGCTGAAAGCCACATAACCTTGTGGGGCCACACTACTAGCTGTTCAGGGCTGCGAGTTGGACCTGCGTGTTTTGAGGACTCCACATGTACTCAGGGGACCTAACTTTTTTAGGGGAACTCAATTTTAAAAGTTATTTGACGGTAGCTGCTGCAAGCAACATTTGATGACCTCCACGGAAACATGATGAAATAACACTATACAGATGCCCTTTGAGTTATGTTAACGTTATGGTCTGAAAAATCCATCGTAAAAGCTTGAGACATCTTTAGGTAAATGGGTGCACCTTGGGACCACACTTTTAGGTGAAACAAATCAGACACATAGGCTTAAGAATCGCATTGTTTCTCTTGTGTGAGAAACAGAAAATGTAAATAAGGATCAAAGTGATGATAGATTTGGGGAACTAGGAAGAAAATGTTCGCATGGGAAGGAGGACAATGGAGGGAAGAGGCAGAAGGGAAGGAAGGAAAGAAGAAAAAAGTAGAAGGAAAAACATGGAAACAAAGTTTTTGTAAATAGGGAGAGAAAGAAAGGTTGAAGGGAGGGGAGGGGAACAGGGAAAAAAGAATAATCAAGATATACTATGAACAGGTACGAATTCCTTAGGATGAGTATTATCACTATGTATATAAACAGTATGTCAATAAAATTAATTTTTTAAAAACCCATCTTAAGTTGAAAATGTACATAATAATAATATAACATAATAATATAGCTTACCCAACATCACAGTTTAGCCTGGCTTACCTTAAAAGTGCTCAGAATACTGAAGTTAGCCTACAGTGAGGCAAAATCACCCAACAGAGCCTATTTTATAACAAAGCCATTTTAATTGAAAGTATGGGTGGTCACTTTTGCATTATTGCCGTGAGTCAGGATGTCTTTGGGATGACGACAGCACAGGAGTGACAAGGGCTCTCCGTGTACACGGAATGCTCATGAGACAGCAGTAGCCGTCCCAAGCCCTCAGCATACAGCCCACATCGTGTGTTAACCCCTGCAGCACCCTCACCACATCTGTGCTATCATCATCCTCTTCTTGCAAATTGAAACAAAACTCAGGTGCAAAGAGGGTTAGTAACTTGCCCAGGATCAACAGCAAGCAAGAAGGGCCAAGCAGGCCAACTCCAGAGCCTGCATGTGTAAGTGTTTTGCTAACCTGGGAATATCCGAAACCTGCAAAATTTGTAGTTTTGAAAAAAAAAGACTTATAGTTTTGGTACTCATTGAATCTGAATGATATAGATCAGTGACTGACTCTTAGATATTAGGAAGAATTTAGGAAGCTTTTTAAAAAATACTAATTCTTTTTTTTTTAAAGAATAAGACAAAATTATTTTAAAAAATAAAATTTCAAAACACAGTAATGAGAGGCTATCAATGGTTAATACACTGCGTATTGTTAGCTTTAGTTACTCAGAGTACAAGATGTCTGCATTGAATTGTCTGAACAATATTAGCACAAACCTTTCTTTTCAGTGAACTCAGAGAAATTAGTAAACACTACTGATTCTTTAATCCCAGCCTGAGCCCACTGAATCACACTTGAGAGTAGTCTTTTAAATTCTGAAATATTAGTGTTTTTTTAAAGTTCCCCATCTATCATTTTTTAAAGTGTGTGTGGGGGGGATGTTCTCCAGGTGGGTCTACCCTGTGAGCCAGCCTTAAGGACCACCAGTGAAGGCAGGCGGGATTGAGGACTTCACACTATTCAGGGAGTGGCCATTCACTGGCTGTCTTAAATCAAGAGGTTAGACTCTGTGCTATGTGACATTCTAGCCATCAGGATGCACTGCAGGAGCCAATGTACATAGTTGTGATGTTGGAAGAGATCCTGGGTATCCACATTACCCTGCTGGACACTCACCTATGCTCTGCCAGACACACGCCTGCTTCCTGAGGGTCACGACCCACCTGTCAGACCTGCCATGACTTGAGATGAGAAAAAAAAATATCCCTGCTTCATGCATGAAGAGCACAGTGCTCCATCACCAAGCACTTAGCTGCCAGAAAGCTCTTCCTGTACGAACGGAAAAACACCTTCCCGGATTTTCTGTCCTTGCCTCTCTGGAATAAGACCGAATGGGTGCATCCTGTTCCAGACGACAGCTCCTGCGGCAGCAGCTGAACCGGGAGCCCCTCCTACGCCTTCTCTTGCACAGAGGACCTGGGTTAGGACTTTCCTGCCATTCTTCCCGTGATGCGGTACTATCGCTGGGTCCCAGGGTGGCCCTCTGGTCCCTCATCTGTTAAATCTCTCTTTCTGAAGGGATGGAGTTGATTTTTAAATTCAGTCATAAGACTGTACACTTGTTTTGTGAAATTTCCTCTGCAGGACCCTACAGTGTGAGAAGTGGCCAGGCACAAGTCTGGGACAACATGGGACTGGAACCCGTCATGCTTGTGTTCAAATTCTCCCACTGTGGCTTACTTTTTTAGTGTAATCTCACACATTCAATTCAGAAAGAGGTAACAAGATATATTAAATAGTGATAGGTAAATATTTGACAATGAAGACAACCTCTCTTCCTCATTCAGTGTGGCTCCATGGCACAAAAGACACAATGCCATGTTTCTCCTATCTGGGGTGTAACTCTGCCTGTCCCCTAATAACTATCTCTAGCAGCTTTAAACTACTGCCATAACTGCTGTAAACACGCACACTGAAAATAAACAGGTACCTGGTGTTGAAGTTGGAACACCTAAACACTGATGTGTGAGTGGGAAACATGAAACATTTCTGCTTGAATTCTCACTGCTAAAGCAAAACAGTGTCCCATTTGGTCATGGGCTTCTGACTGCAGGCGGAGCTAATCTCCAGGTTTTGAAGGATTAAGCTCCTCCGCAAATGGAAAGCTTCTGATTTTTAAACACTGCTGTCCAAGGCCAGGAACCAGTCTCCAGTTTCCATCTTGGCCCCTCGCATAGCACTAATTCCAGAAATGCCTGAAGATTATGAATGCCTTAGATTTTCCCACATTTGCCAGTGTTGTTGCAAAGGCTTCAATTCCTTATTCCTTAGGATGTAGATTCCCTGGACTTTTATGCTTAAGAAATAAAGGGCACTTGGGTTAGTTAATTCAGTTTATCTCGGGTAATAGTAATTTTCCCACTGATAATGAAGGGATGTTTTATATAGTTCTGATGAATAGTTTACAAATTAAAAATGCACTGTCTAATGCTTCCTTTCCAAGAAAATGAAGGCCATACCACATTTCGCCCACAGGCTGTTTGGGTGGAACTCGGTGGCTGGATCACCCTGGTGACGCTTGCTGGGCAAGCGAAGCATACTTCTACATTATCTCTTTGAAAGTGGGATGGGACGCAACCTCTGCCAGCTATTTTTTTCTTTTTTTTTGGTGAACCATTCTATTAATACCAATCAAATCGAGAAAATGATCAAATGAAATTGCATTTTGAGCATCATAAGCTGTGTAATGTCTATTCTGTTAAATTGGGGCCTATAATTGCTTCTCTACTGAAAAGATACAACAAAGACAGCAATCACGGCATGTCATTATCCCCGAGTAGAAAACCGGCCCTGTGCAGGGAGGACTTCAAAGGCTTGTGGTTCTCCAATTGCATTTGGCTGCTATTGTCGAAGCACGGGCAGTCTTGATTAGGTGTTTACACTGAGGTAAGGCGCAGAGTAGAGAGTCTGAGTGCCTGGGTCTAGAGCCATTAAAAAATTGTACATTATGTTCCTTGCTTTGAAGTGAGGGTTTGTAGGTAGGAAAGCAACTCAGATTGAGTACAGCTGAGCTAGACTGGGCTGCTACTTCGCTCAAAGAAACTCATCAGGTTCTTACAGAATCAGGCAGCACTGCAGAAAGCAAAGTTGGTGTTTTGCTCGGTGCTGTCTGTGAACTGATGGACCTGCAGAGACACATATGGAAACGTGTCAGCAGCCCTACTAAGTCCTAATAAGCCCTACTGGAGGTTTTGCCCCATTTTTCTTTATATTTGGATTTTCCTGCTGGCTCTGTGTTTTTACGTTGTGGAGAGCCCCATGTGAATTGCTGAAGTCCTTTGTTACACTTATTCCTTGACCGCATTGTACTGACAGCTAGTGCATGTCCAGATTAAGCCAAAGGGCCTTATTTTTTAAACGTAGTCTTCGCTTACTGCCATTCCAACACATCCATCCGTCAATCCTCTCTCTGGGCAGAATTGCTGGACTCGGAGCGGCTGTCTTTACTCACTTGACTCATGAGTGATGTAAAGTATTTTTGTTCTCTGTCCTGTTTCTAACATGTTCTGCTGGGTAACGGTTGATGCCTGCAAATGTCGGCATTGCTGCTGCCTGAGCCACACGAGGCCAGCGAGATGCTAAGGTGTCGACAACACACCATCACTGTCAAGTGCCCCACTGATATCTAGCACATTTGTTTTAATTATTGAAGGATATTTAGAAAAATCACAGACCGATTTTGGCCCTGTTGTGAGCTACTTTTTCTACTACAGAACAAGAACATTCAGAACATATTTGGCAGGTGTGCTCAATGAAAACGATGAAAAATTAGGATACATTAGTTTTTACAATTTTCTGTAAGATACTTGAGTCTCTGAGCCCCCACCCCCACCCCAATGAATCATCAGTCTATTTAAAAACACTACCTAACCTCTTGATACTCCTCAATCTTCAAGGCCTACAGGGTCACTGGGCCCCGGGTTCCCATTTACTTCAGCCTCAGCTCCTCGCCCTTCTCCTCCCCTGGGGCCTTTTGGCTGTGCTGATGGGCCATGCGTACTTTTATCACTGGGACTACGCAGAGGCCATTCTGTGCCTGGAAGTCCCTCTCCACTGCAGTGCTCCATCCATGCTAGTCACAGTTCCAGTCTTGGCTGAAATGTAACTTCCTCCGGGAAGTCTTCCGGTTCTCTCTCAAGAGGAGGCTGGGACAGGCAGAAGTGCCTGTGATCAAGGCCTCGTGCAATGCACTTTCTCTTTTGAAACAAGTACCACTCAGCTACTTATGTTTGATTTCCCTTCTGGACCGCAAATTCCATGAAGGTCGGGCAAAACAGGGACACAGTGGGGGTTTAGCTCAGCGGCACAAGCGCCTGCCTGGCAAGTCCGAGGTCATGAGTTTGATCTCTGGTACCAAACAAAAACAAACAAACAAACAAACAACCCCCCAATACAAAATGGGACACAAAGTGCAGAGCTCATGCGTCCTACAGCTCCGGGGTGCAGTTTACCTGAATGCCCTGGTGGCTCTGAATGTCCTGGTATTTGGTACCTGGATACTCAGCAGATGAGTGAATTACAAGTTCATCCCACAGTGCTTACTGCACTTTCCACTGCCATCAGAATACTTACACTCTATCCTTTGTGAACACAAGTTCTACATCCAAGGATTCAAACCATGGATTGAAAATATTTGAAAAATAATTCGTCTGTATTGAGTATGTACAGATTTTCTTGTCATTACTCCCTAAAATACAGTATGATAACCACGTACATAGCATTACACTGTATTAGATAAGTAATGCAGAGCTGATTTAAAGAACATAGGAGGTTGTATGTAGTGTCTGATGTAGATACTATGACATTTTATGTAAGGGACTTTATTATCCTTGGGTTTTGGTATCCACAGGGTATCCTGGACCCATTCTCCTAGGGATACCAGGGGACAATTATATGAAGTATGAATATCCAGCATGGGTTTAAATTAAAAAAAAGTCTATATAAATAACAGTGAAAGACACATTACCATTCACACCCTTCTAACCCCATCATTCCTGCTCCTGTCTGAAGTGGTTCCGGAAGTTCTCTCTCATTAGTGTCTGTAGTTGCTGTTATCGTTGCCTTTATATCCTAAATCAATTCAAAACATTTACCACTCGTCATTCTGACTTTGGGAAGAGCCGGAAGTCATACAGTGCCAGATCTGGTAGATAAGGTGGCTGAGGCCACATTATGGATGTGTTCTTTCTTTGTGTTCTTTCTTTTGGTTCTAAGCTAGGTCTGAGGGGCAATGTACAGCACACCACAACGTTTTTGTAAGCCTACCTTTCCACACCCTGCGTGACCCTCGGCAGCAGCATTCACATTTTTTATCACACCTCTAAAGACTCTCACAAAAGAGGGCTTCTAGATTTGCTTCAGAAAGAGGTAAGGACAATGGAATAAGTGTATGTGAAGCACACAACGTATCTAAGCATTTTAAAAACTGTATTTTTATCTTTTCTTTTTCTCTTTTGAGACAGGGTCTTGCTATGCAGTTCAGGCTGGCCTTGAGCTCACTTTGTAGCCCAGGCTGGTCTTGAACTTGCAGTGATCCTCCCGCCTCAGCCTCCTGAGTGCTGGGATGATAGTGTGTACCACCACGTCCAGCTTTAAAATTATGCTTTTCAATCATTTCTTGTAATCTACTTATTTCACTGGGTTTGTGATTTTATATTAAATCAGGCAAACAAATGTCACTAAGATAAAGTGGAAAGCAGGACCTTATCTTTCATTCTTCCTCTTGCTCACTGGGCCCCAGGGTCCCTTGGCCTCTGAGTTTTTCATTTCTTCTTTCAGGAATCTTCTTTCTCCAGATAGCTGAGCGGCATGCCCTTTCACCTCCTCCTTGCTCCTCAGAAGCCCTTGGTTCATGATCTATGTGAAAACTTCCCCACCCAGCTCAGCAATCCTTACCACTTCTAGTTCTGTTCCATTTTTCTCTTCACTTCCTTCTAACATTTAGTTATTCCATCTATTGTCCATCTCCTCCCAATAAAATCAGCTTCCCAAAGGCAGGCACGTTTGTCTTTTTCTGTTTTGTGTACTGTATCCCAACCATCTAGGGCAACGCTTGATACATCATAAGGTCTAAATAAATAAATGCTGGATGAATGAAGTAACTGGCCATTTCAAGAATGCAAAAGAGATTTTAGGATTAGCTCATGTAGCCTACATCAAGGTCACTTATCTAGAAAGTTGAACTCTCCAGAACAAACTAAGAATAAGTATGTGTGACTTCTGGATGGCCAAGGTAGAGATTTTTAAAAAACACAAAATCTCACATACTGTACTCAGATTGGTCCCTTCTTAAAATGCTTCAGTGACTTGTGTATCAGTTAGAGGCAAGGTCCAGCTCTTCAGCACAGATACATTCTGAGAGGCATCAGAATCACATAGAAAGCTTGTTTAAAAACACATTTCAGGGCCTCATTCATGCAACTCTGATTCAGGAGATGTGAGATGGCGCAAGGGTTTCTAATAAACTCCCAGGCGGTGTTGCTGCTGCCGCCGCAGGGGACTTTAACAGCATCTGCTTTACAAGGGCTGCTTATTATAAAAAGGCACCTCTCCGTTTCTCTCAGCTTGGAACTGGGGACACTCTCTGGTCCTTCTGGGAGACAGCCCACCCGTGTCCACTCAGAATGCGTGCGGCTGGTAGGCTCTCTAGGAAGTCCTGGACCTTCAGCTGCCACTAGGTGAGCTGAGTGTCTACCAAGACTCGTCTAATTCTTACTGTACCTGTGAAGCTAGTGAAATTTATTTAAAGATTAGAAGATCTGGAGAAATCTGAGTGTGAACACGGAAGTGTGATCTTCATGAAAACTATGCTAAATAATCTCGAATGACCCAGTACAAACAAATGGCAAAATAACATGTAGGGACAGAAACAAAACAAAACAAGTGAATGAACAAAAAACTGGACAAAGCTAAATTAAAAGATTGGGGGAAACATATATGGCAGAGAAGTTATATTCTTAGATTGTTTCTAAAGCCTTCTTAAATTTGTACTTTGCTTTTGAAAAATCAAAACTGGAAATCATAGATGCTCTTAAATTGATGCAAAAAAAAAAAAAAAAAAAGCGACACAATCAGTGCTGGTAGAAAGCGCCCTGGCCCTTCAGTAATAAAAATGGCAAATCAATGTATATTCATACACTGTAAGTGAAAACCAAATATTAAGGTATGTAATAATCACTTTTTCTGTTTGCTTCAATCAGTACATTTGATTTAGTTGGTCAGTTACTAATTCCTGACGAGAGGCAGTTTCTTGCATTAATTGCGGACTTCCACTTACGAAGTTCTCTTCAGGCCACTGCATTTGCTCTTTGCCTGCAGTACCTCTACTGCCATTTCCACTGTTAACTTCCACTTCTTGTTAAAGAGTCAGTTCCAGCCAAGCATGGTGACACACGCCTGTAATCCCAGCACCCTAAAAGGCCAAGCTAGAGAAACAGCAAGCTTGAGCCCAGCCTAGGCGACTTAGCAACTCTGCAAGATCCTAACTCAAAATAAAAAAAAATGTTAAAAGGATGGGGGATGTAACTGAGTGCAAAGGTTCTGAGTTTAATTTCCAGTCCAATTCTTGCATTCCCAGTCCAATTCTTGTATTCCCAGTAAACTGCCTATATTCTCAGTACAAGAAATAAACAAATAAAAACAAACCAACTCACCAGCAAACCAAAAATTTCAGATCCATCATTGCCTCTCTTGGAAGCCCTTGATATCCCTGAACAGACTTACACACTTCTTCTTTGGGGTTCTCTTAGGATCTTACATGTTGCTAATGCTGGCTGGGAAGCCCTTGTTCAAAATATGTGGACCAAATGTTCTGGATTTGGGGGATTATGGGATATCATACATGAGATATTGTGGAGAGGAAACCTGCGTCTAACACAAAATTCACTTATGTGTCCCATACCCCTTACACACACAGCCTGAAGATAATTTTGTGTGCTATTTTTAGTGTATCTGTCTTTTGACTATGACCAATCATGTGAGGCCAGGTGAGAAAATTTCCACTTGTGGTATCTTGTCAGTGCTCCAAGAGCTTTGGATTTTGGAGCCCTTCCGCTTTGCAGTTTTTGGATTACATATGCTCATCCTGTATAGTGGTTCGCACTTGGTCCTGATTGTTTACATGTCTGCTTCCCATTGGACTATACTCAAGAGCACATTTGTGCATTCCGTGTTATTTAGTAACGAGGCAAAGAATCACGCACATGGCCACAGCCTCTAACTCTGCTACAGAAAAATGCAACAGAATTATCAAGTATGCTAGGTACAATTTTGGAAGCTTAAAAATGATTAATCCTTAAAAGTGATTAATTATGTTAAATTTCTGACTTCAGAAGGGCATGCTTTTATTACATGGGAAGTTTTCTTTTTTATGAATCCCTCAATAATGTGGAATTAATGAAGTGTCACTCTGCAGATCATACAAATTGGTAGTTTGAGCAACTAAGTGCTGAACAGCACACACAAGAAGGCTGTCTTAAGAAATCTTATATTGAAAAAGCCATAAAGTTGAATTGAAATTATACTGTCCTAACTAAGTGCTCTTACGGCAGTAGCAAAGGGCAAAATAGGACATCAATCAATGAACATCTAAGAGTTCCTGCCCTGGAGAAGAACAGTTGTTACAAGTATAATAGGAGAAGGGAAACTGAAAAGCACTACCACATTGAAGGATTTCCATTAAAAATAATTCTGTTTCTCCCCAAATGTAATTATAAAGGGTTGTTTGTAATTTAAATAAAGGTAAAGCATAATCTTATGGACAAACTATGGTTCCACTATATTCAAAACAATGGAAAAGAAGAGCAACCAAACAGTAAAATTGTCTAGTGGAATACTACCAATCTGAATTATTCAACAATATATTTATGAACATATTTATATAAGGCTACATGACTATAAAACACAGTATCTCATTTGATGATCTCAGTAATCTTTTTTTTTTTTTTTTTTTTTTGAGACAGGGTCTCGCTATGTAGCTTAGATTGGCCTCAAACTCAGGATGACCCTCCTGGTTCAGCCTCCCAGGTGCTGGGACTACAGGTGTGTACCACCAAGCCCGGCCTCATCCCAGTAATCTTGAATCTGTGGTACAAGGCAAACCTCACTTTAAATGAGGAACATAGGGCTCAGCACAATACTTTGATATGCCAAAGATGATACATGGATTTAATAATAAGGGTCTTTTGACCATTATTATCAAAAACCAGGTCTTTTGACTTCATATTCCACTGTATAACTACACAGTACATACCTATGTCAATCTTCTTTTTCATTTTAAACACTGTAAGATTTTGGACCAAAGAAAATATATTTAAAAGTTACAATTCTTCATCCAATATTTAGCTTGTGCTTACTGTATGCCGGACTCTGGGGATCCAGGCACAATCTGCTCGCTCATGACAGTAAGGAGCTCACAGTCAAGGAAAGACACAGACACACCAGAAAAATTGCAGCATGGGCAGTGGGTTCCGTGAGGGATGTTGGGATGTGAGAGAGGCCGTAAGAGGGAGGATGCTCAGAAATCTTCATAAAAGCTGAACCTCAAAGGGAGGGTGTTATGTCTTAGATCTAGTGTGTCCCCAAGAAGTCTCATGTGCTTGGAGGGGAGGCTTGTTGGAGGTGGGTCACCAGCTCCTCTCCTCTGCTCCCAATTCCTGGATGTCACGTGAGCAGGCTTCCTCTGCCAGACCCGCCCACCACGCCCTTCTTGCTTTTGAGCCAGCTGATTATGGACTGATGACTCTTAAAACCGAATCAAAATAAACCTCTCCTCCTTTAAATTGTGAGTGTCAGATAATTTGTCCCAGTGACAAGACAGTGACTAAGGCAGCGGTAAGTTTTCCCAAGCCAACAAGCCGGGGAAGAGAGGGCAGTGAACAGGAACAGAGGAGGGCCCTGAGCAAAAGCGGGTCTGGGAAGCGGGGGCTCCCAGAGCACGGCTGGTGCCCAGGACACAACAGGACAATGGTGAAGGGTGAGGCTAGAGCGGCAGGTAGGGCCAGGCGTACGGGGCCTCCTTACTACTCCAGGAGCTTGCTTTTTGTCGTGAAGATAACGAAGAATCACATTAAACAGCATATTGATACGATTACATTTCTATACAAGGCCAGCATGAAGGCAGAGGAGAAAACAAGTTTTGAAAGGATTGTAATTTAAAACCAAATTACTAAATACTGTGAATATGACCCAAGGTTAGTTATAAGTCCCTTGCCATGGAGTAAGGATCTTTGAAGTAGTATCTAAACAATCATTAGTGAATATAAAATTATAACCCACAGGACAGTGGGCCCGCAGGAGACAGGATAGCTGCACGGAAGATGTGCCTGCTCTACTTCCTTTGAAGATAGCTACATTTTGTCATTATTCTACTGGAAGTTATTCTGAGGCACTGTACCCTGTTTAGAAGAGCCTGTTCCCTCAGTGGATTCCTTCCCCTCCCCATAGCTTAAGGGGTACCAAGTGCTAATAACAGGTTCCCTTTCCTGCTACATGTCAGGAGCTTTGTAAAAATTCTTCAAATAGACTTCCAAGGAACACAGCGTCCCTGCAATTGATGAGGAAGATTAGGTTTAAAGTGTTACCTGTTCAAATAACTAGTAAGTGCTACGCTGAAGAGCTAGTATCTGATCCATGATTGTCTGACACCCCTAAACAGTATTTCTGCTTTGGTTTTGTCTTTTCTCCCACAAAATTGTGTTGCTTCCAGGCAAGAACGCTGCTAGCAAGGCAGGGCCAACTGAAGCATTTCCCCAGATCATGCGTGCTTGTCTATGTCTTATCTCTTCACATCTCAACTCAAAGGACATCTCCATGGAAAGATCTTCTCCAAAGCACCCAGCTAAACTGCCCAGTTACACTCCCCTTAATTACTTCACAGAAGTTTACTGGGCCTCTCTGAAGGTACTGATCAGTACTCGAAATTATTTTGTTACATGTATCTTGTGTGTATCACAGGACTGGAACATAAGCTTGTGTAAGCTCTGCAAGTCACATCACTAGCACTGAAAAAGAACTTAGCACATAGTTGGTGCTCAATAAATATTTGCTGACTGCCACAAATGTGTCCAACTGCACCACGTAGAGTGGATAGTGGATCTAAATAATGGATTCTGTTTATGGCCTTATATTGTCTTGAAGACTATGGACTACTGAATTACCTTTCTATATTTACATTTGTAAAACATCTCTAATTTCGAAGAGATTACTAGGAAAGGGCCAAACAACACGCAGAAAGCACTTGCTACTCTTCAGAACTCATACTACGTTTCACCTTCATCTTCAAGGTCACTTTAGAATCCAGGTAAGAAGGGTGGTTCATTTTTCAAAACACAGTTTCCTTTAATGGTAGATCATAAGTTGACTCAGACACTAATGAGCTTCAGACAAATACTTTTGGCTCCTGAAGGAATCACGAACAAAAGCTGGCCCTGAATATTCACCCGCAGAGTTTCTGCCTCCCGGCGATGCTCAGCTGCCCTCTAGTGAGTCAGTTTTCACATTTACGCTCTGCTCCACACGTCATGTGCTTAAGATTCTGCCTTGCGTTCGAAATGCATTTTAATGGACAATCAGCAGATATATGAAAAATGTTAAAAAAAAAAAAGACTGTGGAACAAATGAATGCAAAGGCTCATTGGTTCCCCTGAGCCATTATGTGTAAGCAAAAACAAACAAACAAACCCAAAAAACAAAACAAAATGCACATTAGGTAACACCCTGCAGTCGGAGGGTAGAAAGATCTTTGGGCTACTACACATTTTGCAAATGCTCTACCCCATTTATTGCTGTTTTCAATTTAATTTTTAAAAAGTTAGCGATATGGATGGTTAAAAAATAAGAGATACGAAAGGTTAGAAGACTGAAAGCTGTTCCTGCACCTTCTCCTCACCCTCACCATTAACTATGTCGTACTCTTAAGTTTTTAACATACCAAGCAATTAAGGTGTGTTTTTATTCTCTCCACTTGTAAAATATGCTACATGTTGTTCTATACCTTTACTTTCACATAATAGTAAATCCTGTCAAGTTGTCCAGAAAAGTTCATGGAAAGTGTCCTTATTTTTTTAACAAAACAGATGAAATATAGTCTAATTGCATGATTGCACCATAACTTTTTTTTTTTTTTTTGGTACCGGGGATCGAACTCACGACCTTACGCTTGCCAGGCAGGCGCTTAAGCCACTGAGCTAAATCCCTGGCCCCTGATTGTACCATAACTTAACTACTCCCCAAGTGACAGCTGAGTGGCTTCCAATCTCCTGCTATTGCAAATAAGGCTAAAATAAATAATTTTGTACAGCTGTGATTTCAAAATTGCACATATATATCCAGAATAAATTCCTAGGAATGGAATACGTTGGACCAGATTACTAATTGCAAAACCTTACACAGTGTTTGTACATGAGCCAGGTGCTAATTTAAGCACCCTAAATATATTATTCATTTAATCTTTTTAATAATCCTATGAAGAAAAGTATTATTATTATTACTCCATCTTAAAGCTGAGGAAGGTGAGGCATAGAGAGGGTTAGTAACCTGCTCAAACTCATACACCTAGCAAGTGGCAGCCTCAACCAACTCAGCACCAAGGACGGTATTTGTATTTTAAATAGGAATAAATGAATTGTCTTCTATACTGGTCATACTGATTTATTCTCTTACCGGCTTAACTGTGCTTTTTTGCTGATATGTTCATCAAACTTTTAGAATCACAGGAGAAACTGACCCTCAATACAGAATGTGCATTTCTTTTATAATCACTGGAGTTGAATCTTCTGTTTTAACACCATGCACATTTGCCTATACTTGCTGTTCATACACTTGTCTAGCCACACACCTGCCTATTCTTATCTCCTTTGTATCCTCCTATTGGAATTTTGGTTTTTCACTTCCCAATTTTGAGGATATCTTTGTGTATTAGTGATACTAGTGTTTAATCTGTCATCTTAAATAGAAATATTTTTCCTAATTGCTTCTTTGTATGTTGACCTTGCTCATGTTTTTCTGGTAGAAGTTTTTTGGCATTTATAAAGCCATAAACATTTATAAAATATACTATATGTAAAACTTTATACATAAAAAGCTTTACATAAAACTATAAAAATTATCAATCTTTTATAGATTCTGAATTTCAAAATGATTTCAAGGTTTTAGGAGAGTAGTCTCATATTTTTTCTATGATTTTTGTGGTTTAATTTTAAGACATTAAATATTTGATTCACTTGGAGTTTATCTTGTGTGATATGAGACATGGATACAACTTGATTTTTTCCCTGAGAGGTACCTACTTGTTATTTTTAAATAATCCATCATTTCTTCACTCTGATATGCTGCCTTTATAGTCACAGTATTACATAATATATTTTCATATGCAATTTGGCTCTATTTCCAGACTATTCTGTTCCACTTTGGTATCTATATGTGCATGAATATTATCCTAGTAGTTAATTATTGAGGCTTTATAATTCTTTAGTTAGTAGTGTTAGATTCTCTCATTACTCTTAATTTCCAGAGCTTTCTTTATTGAACTTACTTATATTTTACTTGAACTTAATAGTTACCTTGTCAAGTTTCATTCTGAAAACCTCAGATGACATATATATTGGGTGAGACATACTTTGAAACTTTCTCCAATACAATACACTACCTCTAGACTCTATCAGGTTCAGCTTGACGCTGGTGGTTGCCACAAAATGATGTATTAAAAATTAATGTTGTGTTTTCTGACTGTGAAAAGGTAACTGACATTTATTCATTCATTCAGCAATAGATGTGATCCAACCATTCAATGTTCCTAGTTACATGATATTTGTCATCTCTTTCAAATAAATTACAAGGAGAAAGTACATACTCAAGTTAAAAAAAAATACTATAGCCTTCAAACATGACAACTCTGCCATTTCACCTCTGACCAGAAATTACCTGGACAATGCTATAGCCAGTTAAAAACATCGGTGCTCTGTGAGTACTGACTTACACCACTCTTTTTGGTTTCTGATAAAATCTCCAAGCTTTTTATTCTGGCCCCGTGGTAGTCAAAGCACAGCCTTAGAAATGCACACTTTGGGTCTCATCCCAGACCTCTTAGGTTACCATCTGAATTTTTTAATGATTGGAGATGTTTCTCAAGTAACTTAGAGTTTTCCCAGTAAAAGATTAGTAGTTTTCAAAGTGTGGGCCCAATAGCAGCAGAATCGTCACCTTGGAATAACATGGAAAATCCAAATCCTTGGGTTTCATCCTATTCCACGGAAGGTGAACCCTTTAGAGCTCTCATTAGAGCTAATAACAAACAGTACCCTGCGGCACGCGTGCTGCAAGTTCACCATTACTGTCTATACCTACTGAATACGAAATCTGGGAGGCTGCAGCCAGCAATCTGTCTTTTTATTTGTTTATTATTTATTTCATAGTGGGGGGGTACTTGGTGTTGAACTGGGGACCTTGCACTTGCCAGGCAGGTGCTTGTGCCACTGAGCTACATCCCCAGTCCAATCTGTCTTATTAAATACATTTTAAAATTTTTAATTGGCACAAAGTAGTTGTACAAATGCTTGGGATACAGTATGAAATTTCAATTAAAATATAATGGGTTGGGAACTGTGTTAGTCAACTTTCTTTTACTATCACAAAATACCTGAGATGATCAACTTATACAGAGGATGAACTTAGGTTGGATCAGCTTTGGAAGTTTCGGTCCATGACCGATCGGCCCTGTGGCTTTCTGGGCCTGTGGTAAGCAGCATAGCACGGTGGATGAAGCTGCTCCTCTCGGGGCAGCCGGGAAGCAAAGGAGAAAAAGAGGAAGGGGCAGGTCAATGATCAGAAGACTCCTCGTGGGCCCCACCTCTAAACGTTTCATGACCTTCCAACCGTGTCAAGCTGGGTCATCAGCCTTTACCACATGACGCTCTGAAGGACACTTCATATGCAGACTGCAGCAGGAAAATTCAAAACCCTCTCCACTAGCCATTTTGAGCGATTTAATTGTTGCCCACCTCAGTTACATTCCTGTGCTACAGCAACCATCTGTGTTAATAACCCTTCCAGAGGAGTCTGACACATACTCACATCTGAGAGCCAGTGATCTACGCAGTGTTCTCAATCTTGGCTAAACGTTACAATTATGTAGGGAGTGTTGGCAAATACTTATGCTTAAATGAATTAAGTCAGAATTTCAGGGCCTCAGCCAAAGAATCCATATAGTTCTCTAGTCATCCCTAAGTCAAGCCAAGGCTGAGAACCACTGCTTCAGCCTGGAACAACAGTTCTGAAGCCTGGCTTCACAGTACCATTGTATGTGGAACTTAACCAAAAATTCTGATGTCAAGATTTATATTGATCTAGGTGCAGCCAAAGGTCACTTTTTACATGAGCTTCTTAGCTGGTTCTAATATCCATTTACTATTGTAAACCACTGTTCCAAAAAGGCCATTTTCCCCACAAGTGATTCAAAGAGAATATAGTTTAGGGGTGGTGGAAGAAATACATTTTCATTTCCCATCTATTTACTCAGGCCTTAGAGTGTATTAGGCTAGTTACTAGGAAGATTAAAATGTAAGTACGAATCACATTTCCTGTCTGGAGGGTTAGAGACCTGGACACATTAAATAATGATTCAAAAGGAACAAATATGTTGCTACTGACTATAATTCAATAAAATAAATTATGCATATCATCATACCACTGTTAGCTCACACTCTTTTCTACTCTTTTTAAAAGTAAGAAGAAAAGGGTCAGGAATTTAGCTCAGCGGTGTAAGTGCCTGCCTGGCAAGTGCAGGGTTGTGAATTCAGTCCCCAGTACCAAAAAAAAAAAAAAAAAAAAAAAAAAAGGAGGAAATATATGGTGAAAAAAACAATTCTGAATGCAATCAGCATTTCAGCATTCGAACCTAGAGAAAGTAGGGGAAAGGTCAATGGTTCTTTCAAATAGTAATCCGAGAATTTAAACAGTGAACACCTGAAATGATTAAAAGTTTCTTCTGGGGATAACAAAGAGACAATTAGACATGAAGTCATTGGCAGTCACTTCACCCAAACAGTGTCTATGAAGTTAACTTACAACTATTAATAAAACTAGCAATTTAGAAATCAGCAATAGAAGAGTTTATAATAACTTACATTATTGGAAATACAACTCTTGGACTATCTGCCGCTGTTTCTAGATCACCTTCTTCCAGGGACACTTTTTTTAAAGCAACGAAAAATACTGTCCTAGTTTTGGATGAATTACTAGTTATAGAATTTTTTTACAGATATTGGACTATTGAATTAATTTACATTTAAATGAATAATCCAGCAAAATTCAAAATTTCTCATGAGTATGAAACCAAAAAGTACATAACAACTAAAATTGGATTTAAAATGTTGCAAAATGCTTAAGTTTAGCAGTGTTGGACAATTCAGGTAAATCTACTGCACATACTCCTTCATATTATTATCAGTTACAAAGGCAAAACTATCACATACTCCTTTAATACTGTAAGAGGGTTTCATGTCTGTAATCCCAGCGCTCCATTTACCTGGAGGACTGCGTGTTCAAACACAGCAGGAGACAGCAAGTTTGAGCCCAGCCTGGATAACTTAGGGATTTAGTGACACTGCCTCAAAAATAAAAATAAAAAGGCCTGGGAATGTATCTTAGTACAAAGGCTCTGGGTGCAATCCTGAGTACTGAAAAAAAATGTTCAGAAAAATCATAAATGTTCATCCATCTCATCTATGCCGCTCCATCAGAAAATACTTTGAGGTTAGAATAGGCCGAAGCACTTTAAATAATACCAATTGAGATACAGAATAGATCTAAGTGCATTCACATTTCCCACACTTACATTTTCATCACTGAAAATGAATAGGTGAGAATTTTCAAGCTGTTTTTTTAATAATAGTGGTGGATGGTACGATCCAACCACATACTTTTCTTGTTTCCATGATATATCCACTACGTGGTAGGCTGACGGTATCTTTACGTGCACCTATGAAATAGATCTAGGTCTACTTACTAGCTTCAGCAGGTTTTGAATACAATATTTGGAACAGAATTTACCTTCCAAACAATCATATGAGAAAAAGATGGAAATTATTTTTCTGGTTTACCAGATGGAAAGACTGAGGTTCAATCATGTCATTACATGGGACAATAAAGGGTGCTATGTTGATTATCAGTGGGGCTAGAACGATGACAGTCATCTGAAGAATTAAAAAGCAAAATGGTCTATGTATTTCCCTGTCCTCCTCAAGTGACCCAACATGGACACAGACTGAGTTGAGAATTACCTCTGTATATGAGCTTCGATTATTGACATGAGCATGTCATGTTACTTCCAATGTGTTAGGACATTTAACAGTGTTGACACCCAATGCTATAATGGAAACAAAGGCAATCAACACAAGAACCAAATGCTCAGTCCTTGTTTTAATCTCCCAGAGCACACAGTTTTAAGAATTCTAGGATTCCTTAAACAGGATGCATTTGGGTGTATCTGAATTATGGCAGTTACAGTACTATAAACCATTGATGGCTTTTATTTTGCTCTTAAGAATTTGGGAATAATTCCCCTCATTCCTCAAGAAAGGGTAACATAAGGATGTAGTATGGCGGGGCTTTTTACCCAGACAACTGGCTAAAATAACATTATCGCCCCAAAAGGGATGTCTAGCCATTTCAAACACACACAAATTCTAGTTTAGTGTTTAGGAAGAGATTTTTTTAAGCAGCCACTACATACCTGTTCTAGATGACTTTCCCCCCTTTTTTTACTGTGAAGCTGAAGATAAGAGCTTGTTTTAGGAGCTGGCAATCCCAACGTAAGCTTATTTTTTTCCACAAAATATTGTTTAGGCTTCCTTCTCCGAGGGCCACGGGATCCTGGGAGGAACACCTCGTTGTGTGAACTCCAGCTCTTCAGGTACCGAGAGAGGTTGCTTGCCTTCTCCTCCCGGTCACTGTCCCTGGGCTCTGAAAATGCTTCGCTGACCTGGGCTCCAGGCTCATAGTTTGGGCTTAAAAATTCACTTCCCATCAAGGAGGCTGCGCTCTGAGGACTCTTTTTCTTTTTGTCTTTTCCCTCTGAGAGCTCCATCGAATTCTCCTTGGAAGGGTAGAGCGGCGCCAAGGACACATTTTCTGAAGAGCTGTCTGCAGACCCCGGCCAGGTTTCCACAACCAACAACTGCACTTCCTCTTTTTTATTTTTCCAGTTGGGATCGTATCGGAGGTCTGAATATTTGTCTTTTATAAGTTGTTGACTGGCCAAAGCAGAAATAAAATGGCAAGTCCTTAATCAAAATAAATTTACTCACTGTACTCGGTCATTTTATTTAAAACCAATCTTACTCTTCTTGGATTTCTCTTTTACTGTCTATATGTTGAATATATGTCTGGGGCTCATGTCAGACCCACAGACTACATATAAAGACAAGATCTTAATCACCTAACTTCATCAAAACATGGGACAGTTAAATTCTAAATGCCAGAAAACAAAAGCACGCACATACCTATCACATTACATCAACGAATCACAGAGGTTCAAAGAATGCTGTTAGTTATACCACCAACAATATCCAGCATTTCAGCTGGTAAAGATAAAACTGTAATTCACACTTTCGCTGGTACTACGCACGTTTGGCTACTTGTCCAGAAAGGGAAATATGAAGTGGTACCTAGACAACCTTTGCCTCAGCCTGCTCCTTTTGGGAGGAAAGTCAAGCTTTATTGTAGCTAAATACTTACACAGGTTCATCCTTCTGCTTTGTAATTTTGTTTTTCACTTCATTTTTGTCTTTGTAGATTTTATCAAATGTCCTACTGAAAGATTTCCAAGGCTTAGAATCAGATTGAGGCTCACTAAAGGTCCACAGTCCCTTGGTCATTAGATTTATCCACACAAAATTCAGCAAACATCTCAGCATGCACTTGACACTGTAGGATGGGCCTGTTTGAATAAAATGTTAAGCATATTGCTCTGCCCCGGCAAAGTGAACTCATCCACAATCCACGTGGACGGCCCCAAATAAAGTCCTCCCTTTCCCCATGGCAACCTCAATCTGAAAAGCACCTCCTAGTCTTAACCAAAAGAGGAAAAAAAAAAAATCCATGCTGGTAATATGGCATATTTAATGGCCTCTTTCATCTTCCAAAGCTAAATGGGAGAGATTTTCCTTCCTTGAGTACAGTGGATGCAATCCTCTAATCAAAAAGAAAATGTAAATCATGCAAGCTTTTTATGCTATTTGATATTCCCATTTACAGAGGACATAATTTTATGCTGGGTAAACAAACTAATAGCCCTCCTAATACTAATTTAGTTTTCTTATCGTGGACCTAGATTTCTTTGATTGATGCAAAGCAAAAAAACAAAAAAACCTGGAGAAAAAACCTAAACTCTCACGCCTTGCTAAACTGCCATATTTTCAAATTTTTTAGTGTACATACTAAGGTGGGAAACTTTTTGAAATAGTGTGCTATTCCTTTTCCAACAAGAGAGGAGACGTGATGTCTTCTAGGAAAATACCTGAATGTGAATGGTCCCTTTATCAGGAAAGGGGACGACCAGTTGTGTCCCACTGTGTCCCACTGTGCACCGCAGGATGACCTGCCTCTGGGCTGTGATGAGGAGATTTCTCCTGGGTGCTGTCTCTTCCTGGGAAGTAACAGCATCTCTTGGCCTGGCCTTCACTACTTGGCTCTTAAGTGTCACTGGATGTGTACATGGGACATGGTGTTGTCCAGCAGGGTACGCTCTGGACCTGCACTGGAAGACCTGGGCTCACGTTCTGAGTCTGCACTATTGTGTGCCAGCTGGTAAATGATGTCAGTCCCTCACTCACAAATAGGGATAAATTGCATTTGTTTTGTTTATTTCTCATGACTGCATAATACTAAGGATCCAGATGAGGCAGCATATCTTAAAGTGCTCTGTATTTGAGCTCACCTGACTTTTTGGGGCAGTACTCCTGTCTCCTCACCGAGATAAGGTCCTGGGTAGCAGGCGCTGTGGGTTGTCTTCCTTCCCTAACCTCTGTCCTAGTACACTGCAACACACCCTAGTCGTACAGGGTAAATAAGTGCTTCTAAAATGAATAAATGCATCTCTAAAAATAATCAACCAAAAAAGCATCGGATGTTTTTATTTTAAACCAACAGTAATAAGTTAAAATCTAAATATGCTGCAGTTTTTGACATTAGACCAAATTAGGGAATGATTTTGGGTTTATCTTATGCAGGGTCAAACACAGGTTCAACTGTGATTGTTCAGGTGGAGAAGAAAACCCAATTACTATCTTAAAGTAAATAAAAAATTTTAATGAAGAAATGTGTTTTCCCATATCCACAGTATACTGAAAGGAGAAACTGAACTTTATTCTTCATTTGTAGGCTCCCTCGCTGAGGTGAAGTTACCGAGAACTTACTGAGCCTTACTGAGCCAGGGAGTGCAGCGGTGCAGGGCGCAGTGTTGGGCCCACAGCCTGCGGGGAGTTCAGACAGGGGTATGAGCAAAGTACAGTTTGGGGTGGTGTCTGCTCTGATGAAGGGCATCTGGACTCAGGAGGGACATCTACTCCTGGCGTGCAAAGCTGGGGAGAGCTTTCCAACAATGGCATTGCTGAGACTTAGGTTAAAGAAGCACATGCCGGGCCAAGAGAGTGGAGACAGGAATGGAAGGGAGGCAGAATGTGGTACTTTGCAAGAACAAATTCTTTATGCATAAAATTGAGGGTTGGGGGGCAGGGAAGGCTGAGGAACAGAGATCAAAGCTGAGCAAAGGTCAGCTTTTTTTTTGTGCATGATGGGGACATCTAATCAGGGTCTTGACACGAGCTACACGCCCACTCCTTTCCTTTCTTTATATTATTAGTTTTTATTTTGAGATACAGGGTCTCACTATGTCACTAAATTGCCCAGGCTTGGCTTGAACTTGCAGTCCTCCTTGCAGTCCTCTTTTCTCGGCCTCTAAGAGCGTTGGGATTACAGGTATCTAGCATTGTGCCTGGATCAGAGGTCAGATCTTGAGTGACTCTGTAAGCTCTCTGAAAGAGTTGTACTAGATTAACCCAAGTGGTCTGGGATTTAGCTCAGTGGCTTAAGTGCCTGGCTGGCAAGTGTGAGGTTGTGAGTTCAATCCCCGGTACCAAAAAAATAAAAAAATAAAACAATGTGGTTAGATTTAACCCAAGTGTTTAATTAGTAAGGGAAGACTTAGTAAACATTTTTGGACAGAGTGATGAGTTTCTGGGAGGGTTTATCTACACAGGCCATAAAGTCTTTGGGGGAATGTTTAGAACAGGCAACCCTTTATTCATACTGCTTAGAGCTGGGCTGGCTACTTTCTATGGTGCTAATCCTAGGACACACTGTTCTGCCACGCTGGTGGGGCTGTAACGTGGAAAGACAGCATGAATCACCATCTGCTGATCTAAGGAAGACTTGCAGTGAATCTTCTCTTTTTTCCTTAGGGCAACTTTGAGGGAATACTGTTCTATTACTATCTCCATTTAACAGATGAACAAACAGGTTCAGAGAGTTTAGGAAAGTTTTCCAATGTTACTGAGCCACCAGTGGCAGAGCGAGGATATGGCTCCTGGCAGTCTGCTCTGGAAGCTGGTCGGATAGGTTTCACTGTGTCACACAGCTGTTCCCAGAGGAGGTCATGCAGAAAGCCTGTCAAAGCAAGTGCCTTAGGTGAGTTAGAGACTCATTCAGTCAGTCAACAGACGAGGGCTGGGCACCTCCTTTTGTACAGGCAGAATACTAGGAATAGAACATATAATGGTGAGCAAAACAATCACACTGATGGATCTAACCCTCCAGTGAGAAGAACAGGCTTTATGCACTGTCATGATTAGCTAGTGAAATAGTTGTGTAAAGGAAATACAAGATGTTATGGGTATTTAAAATAGTAAAATAGTAGGACAGGGCTGGAGCCGTAGCTCAATGGTAGAGCACTTGCTTGGCAGGCATTAGGTCCTGACTTCAACCAACAGCATTGCAAAACTGAATGAAAGGACATAACTTTGTTCACCACAGCAAATATATTAACTTCTTATTTTCAGATTCAATTTCTGGATGCGATCTCAAAGTCCATTCCACTTCATTGTTCTGTGACTCTATAATACACTCACAAATCAATCAAAAATTGAGTATGGCCCCTTGTCTTTTAAATAGGTAGTGGCGATAGTTTGGAGGTGAAATGTCTCCCATGAGCCTATGTATTAAAGGCTTGATTCCCAGCCTGAAGCACTCCTGGGAGGTAGATGAAACTTCCAGAGGTAGTGGAAGGAATTAATGAGCTGGGGCATGTATTACTGTGACCCTGGCTCTTTTTCTTTCTGTTTCCCAGCTGCTACAAGGCAGTGGTCTTCTTCTATCATGAGCTCCCACCATGACATACTGTGCCGCCACAGGCCCAAAGCAAGGGGGCCAAGTGACCATGAATGGAAACCCTGAATCTGTGAGCCAGAATGTATCTTCCTTCCTTACAAGTTGTTTATCTCAATTATTTTGTCACAGGGATGGAAAGCTGAATAAAAAGTAGTGTTCAATGACTGGAGGAACAGGATACACTGGTTTCTGTCTCTTCAGTTATACCGAGAAAGCTGGTACACTCTGACTGCTCACTGAGTTTAACCAGTATCGACCAATAATGGCACAACATCTACACTCATGGTTACAGACTTTCTTAGTCATACCTAACACTTGTGGTGCTCTGTTTTTCTGAATTATGACACAAAGGGTTGTGGTCCTGAGCAGAATGTTTAAGGACAAGGGCACTACAATTAAGATGCCTGCATGCAATACCTGGTGCTACCAGTTACTGTGTCAACGTGGGCAAGTCACTGAGTGCCTACCTGAGAGTAAGGACTCGTTAAGAGCTAGCGATGCAAGTGTGTGTCAGTGAGCTCTGTCACTGGCCTGCACTTGCTGTGTGTTACGCTCAGTCACCACGACATAACCCTATTGTGATATAATGTGCTTCCTGCTGATGGAGTCGAACGAGTCATCACTCCCTAGGGCTTAAGTTATTTCCAGGGCACGAAGGTGTCTTGTGATGCTCTAAGTGGTACCCAAGTGGCCTGACAGATTTAACATCTCTAAAAACTAGTCTTCAGTCACGACTCAGGCACTACAGAGAATGTCTGAATCATAATTTAGGAAATGGGATTGAGAAATTTCAGTGTTTTCACACAATGGAATATTTTAACAACCACTGAAAGATAATGAGGAAGGTAAAAGTTAGAGAATTTAATTGTTTTAGACCTAAAAAACCCATCGCTTCTCACAGATTTCCTTTCTTGAAACCAGGCCTTATAAGCAATATCACACGCTAGAGAACACTTAGGTTTTACAAAGAACCTAGAAAATGCAGAGTGTGTGGAGATGTATTGCTTTGACTGTGAAAAACATTCTGAACCAACTGTTTGAAGAAAAACTAAACATTTCTACACAAGGGTAGTCTGAAAATGTGGCCTGTGTGAAAGTGTTAATTATGCTGCACCATTTACACCTGCAACAAATATCTTAACTCACCTCCTTCTCCCTTGCTAGGTGAAAAACATGTCAAAACAAATGGGAGGTTGTGCTTTGCAAAATCATGAGTGTAGAAAGCTGTAATGCTTCATGGAAACAAATCTAATGGTTGAAACAGAACATGATACTAAAGAACCCCATTGTACTGAGTTTGTGTACTAAGAAGCTCAATTGTCTTTTGTGGTCCAGGTCAACACGCTGGGATAAAATGAGTGTGAAGTGCCCTTTCATCAGTAATCATCCGCACACAAAACATGCACCTCTTTTCCTCCTTATTTGATAGAAAGGTTACACAGACAATGAGTACACAACTCTTTTGTTACTGTTCAGACAACAGATGCAAGGTCTCCTCTTAAGAGGCCTGGGTTAGAAATGGATGCAGAAGGGAAGGGGGTGGGGCAGTCTCACATCCACACGCCACAATATTTGCTGGCTTTAATGGACTATATCTGCGTACTCAGAGTGATAACTTCAAACAAAGTAAAATCAAATTTCTACTTAATGAAGAGTCTCATATTCAGCTTTGTATTCAATCAAAAAATTACTAAAATTAGAGCATGTTTCTAGTACAATTAACATCCTTTGCACTCACAATAAAATATTCAATAACTGGCCATTTTGCCTGTTGAGGAGGTGAATAAAAGCACTGCTATTAATCATTTAGCTGTTATTTATTTGCCACTTTATGTTAAGTAGGCAGTTAAATTGAAATTGCACATGTAATTATTGATTTAGGTTTAATTTAATCCTTTTAAACAGAACAATTATTCCCAATTTATATGCCATTAAATCTTTTATGCATATGAGCAGCATATTTAATTTTTGTTTAAGTGTAAAGTTTTTAATGCTTCTTTAAGTAACTATAAAACTGACAGTTGTTTCCAAGGATTTCTGAATGTTGTGCTCGTCTTAATCTTATTTATGGCTTTTAAGTACAATGAAATAAATCCAAAAGATTAAAAATTTGCTTTTGCAAGTACTGTATGTAAGTTTTTTGTCTTTTTGTGGTGCCAGAGATCCAACCTAGGGCCTTTACATGCTAGGCAAGCACAATATAAAGCTACAATCCCAGTCCTAGTTTTGCAAATATGAAATATAGATAAAACAGTTTCATAAACATATTGAAATGCTTCATGGAGGTTATTTGTAACCCAGAATACTTCAGTTAACCATTTAACAAAGGTACTTATTTTACTTTGCCTTTTTTCAAAGGTGCTTACTTTAATAAAAGAGTAAACATCTTTAAGAAAAACAAGATGGTTTACGAATGAAAGATGTCTATAAAAACATTCTAAGTCAATTGTTATTTAGTAAATTTTGTTTTCAGTATTATATAATTTCAATAATTCTAAAAAAAACCTTTAAGAACAGATTTTTGGTTGCAAAATAAATAAAATTTGTTCTAAATTCTTACTAGTACCAATTTTGACTCATGGGCAACCTGTAAAGTAAATGAAAATAAATCATCTAAAGAAGATATGTTAGTAACTGTAACATAAAATCTTGTTCTTCCATTAAGATTATATGAACCAATCCTTCATAAAGGGAAGGCGATAGGACACAGTATTTTGATATAGGATCCTTCCTTAGTGACAGTTACAATGGTAATGTCATAAATTTTCCATGGGAGGCTTAAATCCCTTTTATTTTTTAAAAGCAATGGCTAAGCAGTAAAAACCTTGATTTATAAAATTTCTAGGTGCTTAAACTTCCTTTAGAGAGAAATTCTTGTATTTTAAACGTCAGATTCACGACATTGGTATTTACTATGACATCATGGAAAAAGCAGTGTGGTCACCGGTGTTGTAGTCTAGATTCTGCCACTGACCAGCCAAGAAAACTTCAGCCAGTCTCCTTTGTCTCTCTAGATCTTGGTTTCCTCCTTTGCACAACTGGAGAACAGGCTGACCACTTAGGGCCCTTGCTGTTCTAAGAATCTGTTATTTTATTAATTGGATTGGATCTGTCATGCAAAACTCTGAAATGTTAAGTGCTGAGAAATAATCTCATTTAAATTCGACACACTAAACAATTATACCAAAGTTTGCTATATTCTGAAACCTGTCAGGGAGTAGAACTAAATGAAGACCTAAAGGTCATAAATTAAACTATCTTTTTAGTAACTTGTTTACAATCCTTTTGATCCTCTGATAAATTTACAGGATGGTAGGTGACATAAATATAAATTACACTTCGTGAGGTTTCAAACTATTTGCTTATCTTAACAGAATAAAGCATCCCAGATTTGATAGGAAGGAGAAGAGGATGTAGTGGCCATCTCTGGGGGCAACAAACCCCAGGAGTCGCCATGGCTTGTGCACTTCTGGCGGGGACTCTGTCTCTAATGGACACAATTCATGCCTATGCACACCCTCCAGCTCCCTCCATGGCTGCTCAGCTGTTCCGATGGCACCATGCCTGCTCTCAGGCCTGCATCAGGGTTTAACCGAGACACAGTGTGTGAGTCAATGGATGAACACAAAGCAGAAGGAACCAACACAACAAAAAGTAACTTCTCTGGTGCGACTATTTCTACTGATATGCAGTAAACGGCTGAAACACCAGTGGTACTCCCCAAACACAGCGTGAAAACTGCTGGAACACGGTGTGTTGCATAAAGTATTTGAAGAGGTTGGCTAATCAATGGCCTTAAACTGAAAATCTACCTAATAAAATAGAAATCCACAACATGAATGTTGCCAGAAATTAACAGAAATGCATGCTGACTCCTGGAAACTTCCAAAACATTCTCAGTAATACCAGAATATCAGAACCAGCTCAACTGTCTTCTTTACTCTCCCAACCCGTGCCAAAAAAATACCTACAACACCTGTAAGGGATAGCAGTCTAGCCTGAGCTTAAACATCTTCAAAGTGCCCCCCAAAACAGCTGAGAATATTGGGGAAAGATAAAAATCCTGAGTTTTGGTCTTAACTCAAGTCTTCCTTTCCCTACCAGCTTGGTTATCCAGTACTGCTCAGCAGGCCCTAGAAAACCCTCATTCAATACTCCTGACTCGGTTTTTTTTGTTGTTTGTTTGTTTGTTTGTTTGTTTTTGTCTTTTTGAGACAGGGCCTCGCTATGCAGTTCAGACTGGCCTTGGGCTCACTTTGTAGCCCAGGCTGGTCTCGAACTTGCAAAGGATTTTTCTGTCTCAGGCTCCCAAGTGCTGGGATTACAGGAGCGCAGCACTATGCCCGGCTTGATTTGTTATTATTCATCAGAAATAACACACTTTAAAGGATTTGGGAAAAGAAAGTATATACCACATTAAATATGAAGATTGTTATTTCCAAGTCCCTTTTGTACTTTCATAGAATGCTGAGTATTCCATTTTTCAAATAATTCCTCATTGAATTATTCCCATGAATTTCCCATGAATTTCTACCCCAAGGTGGTTTGTTAAGACAGGTTACAGCCTTTCTGCAGTCACTGTTGTCCCCAGGTGATGAGAAAGAGACAGAGATGTCCACAAAGCTCACTAAATAGAGGGAAGCATGCCTGCTTCTCAGAAGAGATGCTGAGGAATAAAGGCCACTCTGACATTTCCCAGGGTGAAATACAATCAATCCTTTAAATTCTTTAGACATTTTATTGTTTTATTAAACATTGTAATTTTACACACATCATCACTTGGCCTCAGTTTAGTCCATTCTGGAATTGTTTTCTTTAATTTTTACTAGATAGTAAATGGACCAATCCTTTATTGGATTAGTATATGATTATCTTTTTAGATACTCATAATTAGAAGATCAAACTTTAGAGTCAGAAAAGGGCTCAATTCCATGTGTGGCTCTGTGACTTAGCAATTCCTTACATCAACACAAATTTTCGAGCCTTATCCGATGCCTTGGGCCTGAGGCTGTAACTTACTCAGATGAGGCTGTAACTTGCTCAGAGGTAGAGGGTGTACACTGCATGTAAAAAGCCCTGGGTTGAATCTCTACAATTGTTTAAAAAAGTAAATAAGTAAATAATGCATACCTAAGAGGCTTTTGTCAGAATAAATGTGATAGGCTACTAAAGCAAAGAGTGGTACTAATACAAGTATTCCTGTAAGACCTTATTAAACAGATACACAGGACACTGAATTGCTGCTTTCTCAATTAAAAAAAAGGTTAAAAAAATTCTTCAGAGGCTCCAGGACTGAAGAGGTTATTTCTAATGCCCTAGGCATTACATTGATCTCTTTCTTCACAAGAAACGAGAGTCATGGGGCTTATTTGGCAGTGGGGTTTAAGGACTGTCACATAAAAATCTTCTCTCCACTCTTGACTCATTCACTGCAGTCAATACTGCTCCAATTTCTGCAAAATAAAAGGTTTTCTCTAATCTATATACACCGAACTATGGCTTGACTTTGGTGAGACACATGGAAGTAATTGCTTTGAGGCAGTTCTAGCAACATCAAAACACAAGAGTCAAGCTAAGTGACTTGTCAGGCAGCTTTTAAAATTATTGCTTATAAAAGCAAGAAAAAAGATTTACCTTGATTTTAGGCAATGCTTCAACAAAGCTTTTGAACTACAATTCCCAGAATGCCATCTGCTTTGCAGACATGAAAGCCTACTTGAAGTTCTTACTGAGAGCCTGAGATCAATTTACTTGTCCATATCATGGCTTATCACTTCTCAGATCTGAACAATAATACACCTGGGAAAAGTTTATGACACTTACAAGAAGCAGAGAAAGGGCCCAATAACTAAACCACACCTGAATAACATTTTTAGGCATAATTTGGTTAAATCTTCACTTTTGTAGTATGGAACTTGCCCTCCAATGTTCAGTGAGTAAAGTACTACACACTAACAACTGCTAGGTCCATAATACATTCTAACCCTGCCCTGTGGTTTACAGTCTATTTCTCAACAATTCCAAGGCAAGTAAAATACCATTAACTAAGGACCTCTGACTAGAAGAACAAGAATCAATCTATAATTCTGATTTGTGTAAGTATTACTACTTGAACTACATTAACTAGTAAATTGCTCTGTGGTAAAGAACAGGATCAAATCAGATCTCTCAGAATTGAACAAAAGGAAGAAAAACTCAAAAATAGAGGAAATGAGGTCACTTACTGGATTCCTGCCTTGTTTTTTTCATCTTAAAAGTGCAGACAAAAGTGCTCACTTATGACTTAGGAGACTATCAATCTCTTAGTTACAGCCAGGGCAAAAACATGGTTGACAGCATGGAGTGAGACGGCCTGAGCCTTCTGCTCCTGTGCTCACTAGTTGCAAGGAAGGGTTACAATACAACCCATAAAGGCCTCATCTGCAACCTTCAAGGTGGGGTCATTACAGTGTCCAGCTATGGGACTGTCATAAGAATCAAATGACATTCTATCGTAAAGCCTTTCGCATAGCAATGGCTTTGCTATAAGCAGCCTAAAAACTCATCAATTCTTTCATACATATTTCAATTAAAGCATTGTTTAAAATACCAACAATTCAGGACATCCCGATGTCTACCTAGGAGTGACTGGAAAATTATATCACAGCATCTGTAGATACTACAGTACTATGCAGCAGCAGATAAATCCTGCTCAATTAAAAATACAGAAAAACATTCCACATTCACGATACTTTTTGAAATTATCCAGATCTCCTTTGGCTAAAAACACATTCACAAGTCATTAAGGAAAAGTGATTAATTCTGTAAAAAGATAAGATTTTACAACCTTCCAGAGTGGCAAAAGTTAAAGCAATAAAATTGTGAGAACTGGAAACTTGAATGGCCTGTGGGTTAGTTGACGATGTTCACTCTTCTCTGAGCCAGCAATTCTGTTTCTAGACTTAAACCCTGAATAAACTCTTGCACATGAACCCAAGGACACGTACAAGCATGTGGCCAGAGCGCTGTGTGAACTGAGCAGAACTGGAAACAATCTAAATATTCAGGGCACCATATGTTCACATAATGGACCTTACACAAAAGTCAAGAGTGATTGCCCTTAATTCATGTTGTAATTGGAAAATATAATGGTAAAATACCAAAAACATAATGTTGACTGAACAAAACATACTAATTATAGATTAATAGTGAAAGAGAGAAATAAAAGATTGAGAAAAAAGATGCAAACCCACATAAGTGTTGTGTGTTTTTGGTTGACTCCGAGGAAGAAAATAGGTGAATGGGTTTGAGAAAGGGTACAAGGAAACTATATCTGCAATATTTTATGACTTTAAAAATTTGAAACAGCAAGGCATGTAGCACACGTCTGTAATCCTAGCATCCAGGGAGGATAAGGTGGGAGCATTGCAAGTTCCAGCCAAGCTGGGCGTTTAGCAATTTAGTGAGACTCTGCTTCAAAATAAAAAATGCAAAGGGGCTGGGGATTAGGTCAGTACAAAGGCTTTGGGTTCAGTCCCCAGTACCACACACACACCCATACACACACACAAAACACAGCAAAACACAAACCAAAACCAAAACAATTATAGACATCAAGGTTATCTCTTACCCTGTACTGTTCTGGAGATTTCTTTCATAATTAAAACAGCTGAGCTGAGGATGGAGCTCTATGGGATACTGCTTGCCTAGCATGCACAAGGCCCTGGGTTCCATCTCCAGCACCACACACACACACACACACACACACACACACACACGGCTGGCATTAACAACAAGTACTCCTCAGAGCCTGACAGCCTGTGACAAGTTACTGCACCTCATCTCAGCTAACCTGAGTTTTTGTATGTGTAAAGTGGGGGAAGCAGCTTGGATACTAAAAGTAGGCCTTCAGCAAGTGATAGATGTTACCCGATCATTACCATCTAGAGATCTCCCGACTCACTGTTTACTCTTTTAGCTCAAAATGCTCCCACTTGCAGAATAACTTCTATAAACACTGCTTTGTTCCACTGCGCCCCCTCAAAAACTGTATTCTCTTTTCCTGGCTGACCCCACCCATTCCAATGAAGGGTGTCCGTCTTGTTGAAGCCATACTGCACCCCTCTTCTGGCCTCAGCACCTCAGGGTCAGTGCTTACATTTTTACTGTACCTTGAGATTCTCTAAGGTGCGCACAATTTTCATTTAACTTTGCATTCCCACTGAAAGGGAGAAAAAAGGAGAAAGGAAGAGCAAGACTCAGGACTGGACTTCAGTCCTGGCTCCCGCCAGAATTCTTGCCGTGATTGTGTCCCTAGGATAGGTCTTCTGGGTTATGTGGTATAGTGTGATGACATTCAGTAACCTATGAATTTGTCTTCCATATTGAAAGCCCCTTTGATCAGGTCCCTACTCAATTTCCCTACACTCAGAACAAAGCCTCTGCAGTCTAGCTGGCCTCTTAAATACGCCATGAACGTGTCCCTCTAATTCTGCTCTGTTATCCAAGTCTCCTTGTCTTCAAAACCTTGCCCAAATTCTAGGCCTTTCAATTCCTTCATACATTTGACTCCTAATTTTGGAAAACATATAATACGTAAAGAGCTAGTCACTATCCTAAATCTATATACCTATATATCTATATCTATAAGACAACATTATGACAATATCATTTTATTGATAAACTGAGCCAAAGTCATACAGCTAGTAAGCAGCAGACTCAGCATTTGAACCCAGGCAGTCTGCTTCATATGCTGTGCATTTCTTCCTCACATTAAAAAAATCTTCATAGCTTTTAACATCTTCTGGACTCTCCCATATCATGTAGTGCCTCATTGAAATGCAGTGATATTGCCACATGATTTTATATTCCCTCACTTCTTGGTAGCTCATAGCATAAAGTTAAGTTCCATAAACACTGATTATTAGATTGAATCTGTATAGGCTCATACAGGCCCTGCGAGGTAAGATTTCTATGCCACCAAAGGAACGGGCCAGGCAGTAGTCTATCCCCAGTTAGTTGTATTTTACTGACATTCACAGCAAGATATGAGATAATCAGGTCATTTAACAATGGAGAAAAAGTGATCCACAAAGTTAAGTGTTTTATTCCAAGTTCTACACTAAACAGCAGCATAGAACTGAGACCGTAAGACTCCAAGTTTACTTTGTGTACTTTTCTAAGCTTTCTAGGATTTCTTCAAGGTGAGAAGACAGCAGTGAAGACCTTTGGAATATAGACAGAAAATCAGGAATACAAGAAATGCAAATGCCATTATTAATGTCTATTGCATTTTTCAATTAAAAAAGAAATAAAAGTGACAAAAAGCAAAGAGTCAGTCTGTCTTTAGCTTCTTGGAGAACTGTCTCACACATATTACATGGCACTCAGTAGGAAAGCCTGTCCTTAACTGTCATTTGGAATGGCGCCATCAATTATTTAACTGTATCCATCTTACACAAGCCAGTTTCTTACCTGTGATTCCCACCACCGTCCTGAGCAGAGGGGCCTTCCTCCCGGGCCATCGGAGCTGCTGTTTCTCCTGCTTCCTCTTCTGTTTCACTCAGGCTTTCCTGTGCAGGGCTTTCTTCCTCTAAGCTGTCTGGCTCCATATCTTTGTCCTGGATTTGGTCAAGTTCAGACTGGGACTTATTCTCATGATTGAGGCTTTCTGAATCTGACTCCAAGGAGTCTTTTGAAATCAGATTTAAGTCTTCCTTAAAAGGTGGATCTGAGGACTGAACACTTAAGTTGGTATGATGGACAGGAGACTGAATGGAGAACTTGGGAATTAGTTGACTATTGCTCATTTTGAACAATTCAAAAATTAACAGGGGACACTTTTGTTGATGGAAACAGTCAGTTGATATTTTAAGTTGTGGCTCACAAAAGCATTACCTAAAAAAATTATATATTTGTTATTCGGTGACTCTTGAAATCTCAATGGTAATGTTTATCAAAAATGTCAATGACTGACAACCTTATTATTTGAAGGTTTTTGTATGCATTCATTTGTATGAGCAAAGTCTGCTGGAAATATGATCATCTTTTATTCCACAGAAATACATCTGATTTAGAGCTCATGACCAGCCCAACTCATCAAATGCAATTTTCTTGAGGAAATCAAATGGCTGCTTTAAATCAGATTTAGTGCCGGCTTCCAAGGGCTTGTGAAATACGACCTGGGACAAAGTCAAACAGTTAATTATGGACAGTACTGTAATGGTTTTATTTCAAAAGCATCAATCAATTATCTATCTATCTATCTATCTATCTATCTTACTTTTAGAAAGTAAAGGAAGAAGAGTATGGTTTCCACAGTAGGAACTGTAAGTGGAAAAGTCATTTGTTTGCAGATCTATTTGGTCAGCTACATCCTTTGGAAAAGACTTTTTGATACCCAGAGTGACACTACAGAAGCATTTATAATACAGGTGGACATTATATGGACATCAACCTCAGCTCATTATTAAATAACAAAAACTGCAACAACATGTTATTAACAAAACTGTTCAACAAAAGATCCTGCCACCAAGCAATTCAAAGCACAGGCTGGATTTACCTACCTGGAAGGGACGCTGTTCTGGGGACAGATAGGTGGGTAGGAGACTGGCCTGAATCACAGCTGGGAGTTAACTGGAGTCCTACTTGCCCGAGAGTAAGATTCCAAGTGAATTCTCAGTGTCTCAAAGGACTGTGACAGCGACCCATGAGGTAGTTTACGGAAAGGGTGCTTTGAGTTCATATAGGATTGAAAGCAGCTAATGTTTTGGATTGTACTTCCTTTCATCTCTATCCAGCATTTCTGTTTTGGTTTATCTTCTACCTCACTGCCTTTATGCCAATTTTATTTTCCTTCTGCAAGCCACATAACAGAAACTTTTAGCACTAGAGATTACTATAAAGTTTGTTTTATTGCCTTGCTCATATCCTTTTGACAAACTCTCATTTTAATTAAATAACATCGCCCTATTCCTATTCTTAGGCTTGCTTGTGTTGAACTTGTTGCTAAGGTTTGCAAAAACAACTGCCAACTCCTTGGAGAAAAGCACCTTAGCAAACAGCAGACAAAAGGTAACAATCATTTAGAAATACACATGAAATGATTTTCTATTTAACTCCAAAGTCCTCCTGTTGGCAGACTAACATATTACTGCCTACTTTTACAGACTGGTTTGGTATAGAAAGTCTCTAATTTTAAAAGTACACCTTACATTCTGCCGCACTATTTTAATACTGATAAGCAGACTGACTAGCTCTTTAGTGGATTTTTGAAAAGCAGCAAGTCCAGCAAATACTAACATTTATACTATAAATTTGTATAAATCCTGGTTTTGCTATAAAAGTTAAGGTCCCTGTTTTAGAGCTCTTGAAGAACAAGATTAAAATAGTCTGTTTAGAGCAGGCAACGTTGTTCAGTGGTCAAGCATTCGTGAGGCCCCGGGTTCAATCCCCAGCACCAGAAAAGACAAAAGAAAAAAAGAAAACAACATGTAGTTTAATTTATTTAGAATTGCTCTTTCACAAAACAATTCAGTTCACTCAATTTCTCCTATTTTGCTAAAGGAAACAATGACCAGAGAAAGTCTAATTTTTTTGGTTAACAAAATAATGAAATATTATGGGAGCATATGAAAAGATAATCATTTCCACAAAAACAGGAGTTTTGTGGAGGCCTGATCTTAGAGTTAGACGCATGTGACCCAAGAAGGAAAAGCTGACAGTTTGAATCAATCAGACAATAGGTATCTTAAATTGAATGAATGTGGTTCTCTAAGTCCGCACAGCGAAAAACCACCGTGCCACTAAAATTTCTGATCAAGCCAGGCTGACCAAGTCTCCTGCTAAATAAACTATCAAGGCAAGGTCATATCCAATGGCAACCGGGGACTGACAAAAGGCCGGCTCCCCCGGGACCCCTCCGAGACCTCGGCGGCGCAGACGCAGCCGGGACAGACGCATGCGCTCCAGCCGCTGGACAGCCAGCCTGCGGGCGCTCACCACGCCGCGTGGCCGGGAAGCAGCTGTCGTGGACTGGAATGGCCGGCGCTGCCGTGAGGGACACCGGGTTTGGCCCCTTGCCTGTCGCCGGGTCGGCGGGTCAGGAGGGCCGCTCCGGGAGGCTCCCGGGGCTCCGGCCCTCGGCCGCTCCGCCCGAGTCCTCGGCTCTCTCGCGCCCACCCGGAGCGCGCCCGTCCCGACCCGCTCGCCCGGGCGGCTTCCCGCCGCCCTCACCCGTCCGGCCCGGCCTCCCCTCCCCTCCCCGGGCGCCGTCTGCCCAGCCGCCGCCAGTCACCTGTCCCGCGCCGCTCGGCGGCCGCCGCGACCCGGGTCCTCGCGCTGCGCCGTCGCCGTCGCCGCCGCCGCCGGCTCCCTTGGGCCGCTCGGGTCCCCGCGCGGACGCCCGCGCTGCCTGGAGACGGCGGCGACGCGGAGCCCGGACGGCGGCCGGGAAGGGGCTGGGCCGGGGCCGAGGGGGAAGGGGGCGGAAAGCAACCTGCAGGGTGCGCGGAGGACGCCTGCAACTCCAGGGCAAAGGGGGAGCGGTTAACAGTGAATTGGGGGGCGGGAAGAGGCAGGCACGGGTCCTGACTGCTCAGAGACCCAGGAAGGAGACCTGGGGCGGGGAGAGACAGAGACAGAGACATCTGCTGTCGTTTTTTGGGAAAAGTGCAATTCGATCATTAAAAGTTAAACCCGCACTGGGTGTCACCAGATAGGCACACGTTAGGTTGAAAGTTTGAAGCGCCATGAGGTCGGGGGATAAGAGCGCAAAGAATCTTCACGTAGTAGCGAGACTGTGTCCTGGGCATCTGGGATACTGAATCCAGCCATCGCACTTCTCCGTGCATCAAGACCGGAGAAAACCGTTCATCAACTTGTAGTTCTTTTTGTAGACTTGTGTGTTACGTAGCAGTGAAGAGGAATGAAAGCCAGCTATGTGGAACGACATGGAGACATCTCAAAAATGGAATATGAAACAATAACAGAAATCCGGAAGATGCATCCTGTATATGCTTTTGCCTATAAAAATTAAAGACAAGCCAAATTAAACTGCATTATGTTTATACATGCATATTTAGTCGAGAACATAATGGGGGCAAAAAAAGAGCCATGTAGGAATTCTCACAAAAATAGGATTGTGATTAGGTCTGCCAACTAGGATTCAGGTTATAGGGAAGAATGCCTTTGAGATTGTAGGTTCTGACCTTAATCCCTAATGGTGTCTATTTAGATATTTATAATAATTCACTGAGATGTACATTTATGTATGTGCAGAATTTTTTACTGTCAAAAAAGGTTTCAAGAAGAATAAAAAGTGTTGGGATTATATTCACATGAAAATGGCATTAAAACCACAAGTACATTTGAATAACTGCCTTCAAAGAGGCAAGGAAGGGTGCTTTCATATAAGTGCCTTATTAGTGAAAGGAAACATTGGAAAATGCCCTTCCCAGCCAGTTCTTTCACTTTTTTAGTCCTATGTTTCGAAGAGTTAGACTGAAAAATTTGTTTGACAACAGGGACCTTGTCTTATGTGTGCACAGTAGGACCCCGATGTTCTTTGAAGAAATAAAAGCAAAGTGGCTGGAAAGCATTGGTGGTATTCTGTCCGGCGTATCAAACAATTGATCATTCCAGCAACTGCAAATATGCAGACCCTAAGCAGAAGAACTTATTCCGTATAGCAGTTTCCAGAACACATCAGTCCTTAGGATCCTTGGGGAGTTGTTTGAATTTGCTGTCCTCAGTCGTGGTTCTTCAGATTCATCAGGTGCTTTCTGTATCATTCAAAAACGTTCTCTCCCCCCAGAAAGTTAGTGGTCCGTAAATGATTGGGGAGTCTGTCCATCCAGCCAGTACTAGTTGTATGCAGAACAAGGCATGTCCCGAGAGCGCCGTCTCTCTTCCCTCTGTGACGGCTGAGTGCTATCTGAAGTGACGGACGCAGTCGGCATCCACCAGGAGATATTTTAACGGAAGTAAGTCAATGAAAAGATACATTCATTGAAAAGGTGACAGAGGAACACGGATATCACAGGCGAAGTAAACACAGGAAGCAGCTTCCACTTTCATGTCTGGAGAGAAACAGGTGTGAATCTGGACTTATTTTTATTTATTATTAGTATATGTTAATGGCACAAAATATTAGGTTTTGTTGCAGCATTTTCATATGTATTTTGATTTTTTTTATTGGTACTGGGGATCGAACTCACAACCATGCACTTGCAAGGCAGGCACTTATGTCACTGAGCTAAATCCCCAGCCCCTGTAGTTTGATTGTGTCCATTCCCCGGGGCTATTAACCTCCTTTAGTCCCTGCCCCCAGCCCACATCCTCTTATTTAGTAGCTTCCCTTCTATTTTCATGTGATCTTTGTTTTCCCTCCTATGTTCCACGTATTAGGAGAATCTTGAGATACTTGCCTTTTTGAGTCTGGCTTATTTTGCTTAACATGGTGATCCCCAGGGAGCCTGGAATTGTTAACACTGTGACACTGGGCTCCGGGACTCCCAGAACAGGGATCTAGGCCTCTGAGTAGGCTGAGCACTCACACTTGTAGGTGCTGTGTTCTCAACAAGGTCTAATGAAGCTGGCTCTGGTACTACAAGGAAAACTACAATCAATTGCTGCTACCAAAACAAACTGAGCTCTTCGGGATGAAGAAATATTGTCAAGGTGACCTTGAGGGGAATGGAAAGCCGACTAATGCTTTTCCCTTCTCCAGACTTGTCATGTCTCTCTACTGCCCCCTACTGGCAGACCCAACAAAGCGCCAACCGGCGGAGAAGTGAGGTTTGCTGTGATGGTCCCAGCTCCTTAATCGAGACTGTGAAGCTGAGGGACTGATTCCATAAGCAGGGCAGTAATTCCCCATTCTTTAGAATTCTTGAAGATTATAAAGTGCAAACGAACAAAATAAAGCTAGAAAGTTTTCAGCTGATGTTGTGGCAGTAGATAATTTGCATGTGAATAGTACTTCACAGGACTTGTGCAGTGCTTTTGTGTGTATTATCCCGTTCAGAATTCAGCTGTCAACCTGACCCTGAACTAAAACAAAGAAGAGTGAGAGAAATAAGTCAAAGAACGATCAAAATCACTGGTTCGCAATACCGAGCTGATTTTTCTCCTTTCCCACTGCAATCTACCAATTTAACTTCCTACTCCCTCGTTCACTCTTCTGTGCTGTTACTCAGACTCTGGTAGCAGAGTCCACCCTAATATCCCTTTTGCTTTTGTTTGCTACTGAGTTTGTTAGCTGAGTAGACCTAGCTTAGCATCATCCCTTCCGGAAAGAATTTGGGGACAGCCTCCCGGAACTGTCCCTGAGAAGCTTTGTTAGGGTGGTTCTCAACCTGAGGCAGCTTTGTGCCCTAATGGGACAGCTGACAGCTTCTGGAGATGCTTCTCACTGTCACAGCATTGTGGGGTACCACCAGCATCTAATGTGCTGAGGCCAGGGATGCTGCTCAGTACCCTGCGGTGTGTAGGATCGTCCCACAATGACAAATATGATACGGCCCAAAGTGTCAGTGATGCTGGGGGTGACAAGCCCTGTGCTAGGCTAGTGGCCCTTGGTCTTGGTCCCAAAGCACCCAAGTGCAAGCTTCTAGTATTATACATTTGCTTGCACAACACTGAATTGAAATTACCTATACATTTCTGTCATCTTACGATGTTACACACTCCTAGAGAACAATGACTAGCATTGTGTATGGTTCACAGAAGACCCTGACTTTCATTCCCAATACTGAAGAAGATAGAAACGGCTTTGGTGAGTGTAACTCAGATGTCACACAATTCACCCTTTTAAAGTGTGCAATTCAGCAGGTTTTAGTACATTCACAAAGGTGTATAACCGTCACTACTAATTCCAGGCCCTTCTCTCCTCCGAAGCCTATCTCCATCACTCCTCATTCCTCCCTCCCCTCAGCCCTTGGCAACTGGTAGTGTACTTTTGTTTCTATGGCTGTGCTTGTTCGGGGCATTTTGTATCAATGGAGCCATATGACAGGTGTTAGACATGTGTGTCTTCTCTCACTAGTGTGATGTTTTCAACGTTCATCCATGTTGTGGCGTGAATCAACACTCCCTTCCTTTTTACTACCAAGTAACATTTCCCTGGATGTATATGACGTGTTTTACTTAGCCATTCCTCACTTGGTGGACTTCTGGTTTTTAATCTTCGGGTTATCATGAATAATGCTTCCATGAATAACCCTGTATACATTTTTGTAAATGTGTGTTTTCATTGCTCTTGGGTGTATACTAAGGAATAGAACTGGTGAGCGTAAGGTAAGTCTGTTGAGCTCTTTGGAGAACTGTCGGACTGCCTTCCAAAGTGGTTGAACCATTTGACAGTTTCCGTAGCAATCTGAGGATTGCTATTACTCTGTACTCTCCCTGAAACCTGTTACTGTCTGTCTTTTCCACTGCAGTCGCCCTCGTCAGTGTGGAGGGGTGCCGAGTTGTGGTTTCGGTTTGGATTCCCTAGTGACTTTCTGTCAATGTGACGAGTGTCCAAGATAAGTCGCTTTTAAGGAGGAAAGTTTTATTTCGGCTCATGGTTTAGCCTTTCAGTTCCCGGTCAGTTGGCCCTGTTAGCTTGGGCCTGTGTCAGCATCATACTTAACGATTAGCATGCATGGGGGACGAGGCTCGTTCACCTCGGGGTAACCAGGAAATAAATAAAGAGCAAGAGGGAGGGAGGCCAGGGTCTCAGCATCTCTTCAAGGGCACACACCCAGTGACCTCATTTTCTCCCGCCTCCTAATGGTTCCACCGCCTCTCAATGGTATCACGGAGTTGGGGGCTGCATCCTTCACATGTGGGCCTCTCAGTACTCTTATCTGAAGTGTAGCAGCAGGGGATGCCGAACACCTGTGTGCTCAGAGCTGTTTTTATTTCACGCTTGCTTTAATGATGTTTCAAATGTCTGCTAAGAGTTGGCATCTGAGAAATCTCTAAAAACGATCAATATGTTTAAAGAGGATGTGAATCTACAAGCTTTGATGTATTTAACCTGTTGCGGGTGCTTGATGAGTTGTACTATTATGAACTCATAAGTTTTAAGGTATTTGCTGGGTTACAGTCTTTACTCTCCGTGATGCTCAGATTGTCTCATCTGTGGCCAGTGGCAGTCCTCACATGGTCTCAGAGGGGTTTCTGGGCTGTTAGCGCAAGCTACCCTTAGAGAACTCCACCTTCCATCCTCTTACTTTCCACACAGTTCCTTTTGGTTAGCCTTTAGTTTACAATTCCATTTTAAAAACAGAGCTCAGGGCTGAGGATTTAGCTCAGCGGCATAAGCGCCTGCCTGGCAAGTGCAAGGTCATGAGTTCAATCCCCAGTACCAAAACACAAACAAACAAAGTATAGCTCAATAGGTATATATTTGTAGTTCATCCCTCTCTTAAGATAAAGGAAATCTAATATATACTGTGTTGTGTACCTTGCTTTTTTCACTCATTAAATATATTCTACAGCTCATTCTACAGACATATAACTAAACTTCTCTAACAGTCCTTTTCACAACTGACTACTACTCTACACTGTGGCCAGATAGGTTCCTATCGATAAACACCCAAGTTATTATAGATGGTTCTGGAATGCATAGTCCTGAGGATGTGTTGGATTATATTTTACCTTTAGGATCAATGCTTAATAGTGGAATTGCTGTATCAAAAGATAAGTGCTGATGTACTTTTGCTAGATGTTGACAAATTCCTCTACACAGAGGTCCTACTACTTTACATTCCTACCAGCACCACAAACGTAAGAGTACTCCTTTTCTGGTAAACTTGTTAGCAAAGCATGTTGTTGAAATGATCCGAGTGAGTAGAATTTACTGTAGCTATAATTTTGTATTTGTTTTCCTACGAGTATCTTTTCATTTCTTTCAGAGAAATTAGCCTTACTTTTCCTTGTACTTTTCTGTGGAGTGATACTGATTTTTCCTTCTCAATATTTTGTTTGTTTTGAGACAGTGTCTGATTATGTAGCCTAGCTTGACACAACTACGTCAGGCTCCAAAATGTTAGGTCTTACAGGTTTATGCCATTATGCCCAGCTTTTTTTGTTCTTTATTTTAAGAAACTTTTTGTATATTAGAGACCTAGCATTTCATGATTTCTGCTGTAAATATTTTTCAGTTGATCATTATTTTTAAATTTTTTGCTATTAAAAGTCATCTGTTTTTATGTAGTCAGTTTTATCAATTGTTTCTCTCTTCTTACTATTGAATTTTCAGTCATTATTAGGTGAATTTATCTCACTGCCAGGATATGAAATGTATTAACTTGCTTTCTTGTAGCAGTTCTATGATTTCATTTTATGTCTTTAAATCTTGTGTCTTTTTGGCTTATGACATAGACAGCAGATTCAGCATTACCTTTCTATATATGGCTATGCAGTTAATAAAAGTGCATCTTTTTGTACTTATTTGAGATATCACTGTTATTATATACAATGTTTTTATTTTATGATGTCAACAGGAAAGAAAATCGTGTGTTATTGAGATTATTATGAAATGAGATAATAAAGTTTGTAAAATGCTTCAGTGACATTGAATCTGGAAAATATGTAAGAGCAGTGTTCTTCACGCACTAGTTTTGGAGTTAAAATTTGGTATATCTACATATCACGATGATCTCAGGAAATGCACCCACTATCCTAGAGACTGCTGTCTCAGACTAGTCCAGGAGAAACAGTGAATCTAAAAACAAAACAAAACAAAAACCCTCGACTATTTGTTATGTACTCATTATATATTTAATACTGGGTCTGTATTTCCTTATCTTATTTAACCCTTGTACTAATCCTTCATTGGTGTGGGTTGCTACCCTTATTTAATAAACAAAAAAACTGTAAGAAGTTGTTCTATGACTAAGACCAACTACCACAGTTTGGGAGTAAAGAGTCAGGGGAAAGAAAAACATATTGTAAATAGCAGATTATGTGTTTGTCTCTTTGTTTTATTCTGGTCTCTTGCAAGGAGGATAACTCAAGCCGAGAATTTGGTCTGGATTACCGAGGCCTGCTTATCTCGGTCACACCACATTTGAGGTCACAGGGTTCCAATTTTCTTTCTGTAAGGACACATTTTTCTGCATTTCTCAAGTCTGAAATTAATTCAAAAAAATTTCCTATTTTAATTAATAACTGTGACCTATTGCTTCATGGAGCTGCAAAAGACCTGGAAGAATTATTTTCTTTTTCAAAAACCAAGGTAAATTTTCCTCCAAAGTTAGGAATTAGGTAATTCCTAATTGGAATTAGGTAAGACATGATATATATGCTGTGAGGCATCCCACGAGAATATAAGAAGTTTTTGTTGCATTACTTTTGGTTTGCTCCTATCTGAAAACAAGACATAGAGCAGAAAAGGTAGGAAAAAGATTATTTCAACAGGTCCAGAATAAATAACCATCAGCTTGACAAATTTCCTCTGAACGCACTGCAGGAAGGGAAGAGAGCCTCTCCCTCAGAAGGGGCAAGGTTGTAAACATGGAGCTGCATCTCATCTAGATCAAGATCCATTATAAATATAGCAAATTACCGTGACTTCGGCTGAGGGAAGCAATGGGAGATTAGGCTGCTGGGTTAAATTAGAGGACTCATAGTGACCAGCGCTTCAATTTCCATTCTTCTACAGGGAGCCTCACTACTTCCACGTGCTCAGGCTGTGGATGACATCATCTCTTCTTATTTTCACCTACTGATAGGAGACGCAGCTGATGCCGGGAGTGAGCACATTTTGGGGGATGGTTGTTTTCTTTGTTTTTTAGTTATGTGACAAAGTAATACAAGTCTCTTTTTCACTTAATTTCTACTAAAAAGGCTCTTTAATAGAGATTTATCAGCTGCTCTTTGGCTCTAACTTGCAGTGAGCCAGGATTGGGTATTAAATGAGCTCTCAGGAATTTGCATGTATGTGAGAGGCGGGATCCCACTTTAGTCTCTCTATGAGCCGGGGACCATGGTTCTAATCCAGACTGTTATACTCGTTAGTTATGTGACCTCTGATGGCCAATTTAACCTCCTCTTGTCTATAAAACAGAAGAACTGCTCCAGATCCATGTTTCTCAGTGTGTCCTCAATCATTTTTTATAAAACAACTGCTCTATAATTTAAAAGATGCTTCTTTTGGGAGTTCAAAGTCATTGTAAACCCGATGCACCTGTCTGGAAAAAAAAACATGGAATCTTTATCTTAAGAAGTTCTGAAATATTCAGCAGCTTAACAAAGTCACCAAGGACTCAGATTCACTGTGTCTTTTACTGTTGGCATCCTCAGCACAGCAGCTCGGATTTGTGGTGGGACAAAGTTCTAGGCCTCAATTGCAGTTATGACAACACTTTGGGGGAAGGAGGTTGCTTTGGTTCTGAATGTCTCTTTTTATCCCTAACAAAATATTGTTTCCTAGAATTCCACTGTGAACTTGTAATCACGTCTCAATGGCCAGACTTGATTTATGTGCCGTGTTTCAGCAGACCCCTGGCAAAGTGACTGGGACTCCCATGACTGAGTCAAAGAATCAGGCTTCTCTTTGGGCAGGGGATGAATCTTCCCCTCGTGCCCACAATGACACAGTGTGGGGAGGACACTATGGAAAAGTCCCAGATCTTCTGGAAAGGAGAGAGAAATTGTCAAATGTTACTGGGTGATAACTATCATGACCTGCTGCACCGTTGGTCTCCTTTAGCCATGGTTTCCACATCCATGATTCTACCAGCCCCAGATGGGAAATACTTGGGAAAAAGTCATGTACAGGTATTTCTCTTGTCGTTGTTCTCTAACCAATAAAGTATAACAACTATTTGCATAGCATTTATGTTGTACTCTGTCCTATAAGTAATCTAGAGTTGATTTAAAGAATGCAGGAGAGTACGTGTGGCCTGTATGCAAGTATAATACATTTCATACAAGGGACTTGAAAATCCACAAACTTTGGTATCCTGGAGAAGGAAGAGGAGACCCTAAAACCAATATACCGCAGATACCGAAGGGCAATTGCAAATGGTTGAGTTTGAACAGTTCTGGATTAAACAAAACTAAACAAGTTTCTTTATGAGATGACTTCTCAGAGCTATACTATGCCAACATGCAATACTTCTAGGAGGAGATAACAATAGTCAACATTTTAAAACTTATTTGACTCCAGAAAACTTCTTCCTCCTATCAAATACCTATTAACATTTATAGGACATTAGTCAAAATGCATTTTAGGAAATGCTTAACACAAACTCTAAGATTTGTTCCAATTAGGAGCCAAAAAGGAGATAAGAAGGAAGAGAGAAGAAAAAAGCTATAAATTTGTATATATACACTTAAGATTACTAACATGATTGTACTAATTCTATTAGTTCTTGGAACAAAACAGATAACATCCATAGATTAGATGAATTTTTCATGACTATATCTGGTAATTCAAGTAAAACTTTGAAGATAACTATGCAAAACAACAAAATTAGTTATGCTCCTACCACCTTGTATTGAAAGCCTACGCTGTTACTGTTTTGAGCTCTTTGTTATAGTTATTTATTTGACTCTTGCTTCTTATTTTTCTTACACTTTGTTTTGTTTTTCCCTCTAATTCAGAAAAGATAGATGTACATGTATAGGCTTATATATACGTAGAACTTATCTAAAGACTTTACAAGAATTGATTTTAGTGTATGTGATGGTATGAACAGCTACATTGAAGAAAACGAGACATCATGGTAGCCATTGATGATTTCCTATCATTTTGTTTTGAAGTCCAATAAAGCTTTTATTCCTGGTTTTTGTTGGTTTTAGTCTGTTTTCAGTTATTTGATTTCAATATATAAGAAGGTATGGACAGCTATTTTGAAGAAAACAAGAGACATTACAGTAGCCATTATTGATTTCCTGTTGTCTGGTTTTGAAGTCTCATAAGGCTCTCTTTCTTTTGTTTTGACTGCTTTTATACTATTTTGTTTTGTATCAACTTATTGTGTGTGAAGATATGGAAAATTATTTTGAAGAAAACAAGAGACATTATGGTAGTCACTGTTGATTTCCTGTTGTCTTGTTTTGAAGTCCTGTGTTATTTGCTTTGTTTTAGTTTGATCTGTTTTGTTTTGGTTTGCTTTCTTTTGTTTTATCTTCTTTAATATTAAAAAAAATTAACTATTTTTTTATTCAGGTTCTCTGCACGGTATAGAGGATACACTCAAACTGGGGAGATTTGATTAATAAACTAGATTCAAAGCTTTGGGGGAGCAGTGTTTTCTTGTGCCTGATGAGGCGAAGGAATCAGGTAGATTGCAGAAGTGGAGATAGTGGGAGCTGCCTAAGCCGAGCTGTGGCCCCACTTGGAGGACACAGTTCAAGCACCCATGTGCCCCAGGTGCTCCCTGCTCACCTGCTGGTGCTCCATATTTTCAAACTGGAAGCCGGTTGGGGTAGCCCCAATTGTCAGTCTTCTGGGGAAAATTGAAGGTACTGAGTACAGTTCCTCGCCACCTCCTTCCATCTTAAATGTTCCCCTGGAGTCATCTTAATATAATAGTAAAAGGGACAGAGCCTAGAAGCCTGGACAGACATGGATCAGACTCTGGGCTCCACCCTTAGTTGTTCACTCTTCTAAGTCATTTTGCAGGGTTTCAAATACCTCTTATGCCTCAAGTATGTGCTATCAGACATACGTTGCAAGATTGTTACGATGATCAACTTAGAATACTTATACAAAGTGTCTGACTCCTAGTAGGTCCTCTAATGGATACCATTTTTCTTTTTCCTTGCCTCACTCTGCTATTTGCCAAATATAAATTGAGAAATGGCTGTGGGCTAAGCACTGTACAAGTTACATGTTCTTTAACCATAGAAGGTGTTTGGCCTGTGTATTGCGACGCGGTTCCACACCAGGGAGGGCTAAATGACACGTAAGGTCTTTTGCACCCTGGACACTAAGAACACAGTCTTCACCAGGAGATGTTGGTCACTTTGGACACAGCACTGATAACTCATTTTTCCTTTGAGGTTTTTTTTTTTCTCTATCAAGCTTCTACAACCTGTTGGAATCACTCAAGAAGGTCTGGAAAACTTCAGATTTCAAAATTCCAACATAAGTTTCCTGAGATCATTGGGAAAAACTTGGGGATCCTGTTTTAGAATTTTCTTTGAGGCGATTCTGACAATTCTGAGGACACATGTGCTTCCCTCTGCCCTGCATGCTACTGAAATGTTGGCACTTTTGTTTGGCCTCTTGAAAGAAGGAATTGGAGTTGAGGGAGCAGTCACAGTTAACATCATTTGCAAACATAAACTCGGAGTTAGTCAACACAGCGTCAGGGTTTAATCAACCAGGAAAAGCAGCATATCTCCTGGGAAAATGTCCCTCCCTCCGTGTTGTTTGCAGAATACCAATGGGTTGGTGAATTAGTTCTGACTCAGAGCCACTACTAGACTGTAAATAACAGGCTAATCCTGATGCCTTTAGTCATCAAGACTCTTGGAAAACGACATCCGGCTCATTCCCATTCTCTCAAGTCTTTCTCTTCTCTTCTTTTGTCAAACTTTTGACAACTCACTTAATCTTACAGTCCTTAAGCCAGGTACAGTGTTGGAGACCACTACAAAGCAGCTCTGAGCAGGATTTAAAGTTAACTAATTGGCTTTCTGTGTTTATCTGTGAGTCTGTCCTAGGCCTCGCCCCCTTGCCTGGCGATGGGAGCTGATTCATAGTGAGTGAACCTCTATGAATCACTGGTCCTGGCCGAGGGCTGTAGTGGCCTGTGAGGCCAGAGATACCTCAAAAGGTAACATAAGGCCACAGCTGAGAACATCTTGGCTCAAACATCAATTAAGTAGAGACTGCAGCTGCAGGCATCTCACTCCTGCATTCTCACTCCTACCATAAATGTCATTGTAGACATAAGACAGTTCGCCTAAACTGGCATAATTTACTACTTGAAGAAGTCTTTGACCTGACTCCCAACATCCTGCTCATTTCCCGTGGCTTCCTCAGTATCCCCTCTCTTTGTTTGGAGATGTAATAAATATGGGCGGCCCAGAGAAGCTCTTTGTCTTAGCCCTCATTATAGCCACAGAGTCAAGAACTCTGCAGAGGGTTTGATCCTCTTGGATCCCTAAAATCATACCACTTGTCTCATTTATTTAAGCCTTCACCATGCACTCCTTTGGGAGATTAGGGATCTAAGCCAGGTCCATTATAGTACAGCAAAGCAGGCATCCTAAGCGGTGTTTGTAGCGAAGACACGAATGCCCTGGGAGCTGGTGAAGAGGCAGTGCGCCTCAGGGGGTGTGTGCCCCCCATGTGGTATGAGCTTGAAGCAGTATGAAGTGCAGGCATCCATGTGTGCGCGCGCGCGTGTGCACACATGTATGTGTGTGTGTGTGTGTGTGTGTGTGTCATACACCTGCACATGTGTGCACTGACAGCTTCCACACAGCAAGATCACCTCATGCGGGGTCTGAGCTCACACTTGATGAGTGAGACATCCACATGCAGCAGGTGGGGAGGGGACTCGAGCCCAAGCAGGAAGAGTGGACATCATGAAAAGAAAGGGATGGTGCAGAGGCGGGAGGTGGAGCACATTCGGGTGGTCCATAAGATAATTAGCCTGTGCCATGCAAAAATGCAGCTCATGAAAGTAAAGACAATTTTGAGGAACTGTTCTAAACTGAATGAAGTAAAAGTGAAACGTGATTCTGAACTGGGTCCTTTGGGACAATAGGGACAATTGGGAAAGCTTGAATGGCATCTGCATCTGAGGAGTATTACTAGAAGTAAAGTAATGCTAGTTTCCTGGTTTTGATAGTTGCATTGTAGTTATAGAGGACAGTGTCCTAGTTTGTAGTAAGGACATGCTAATGCACCTGGGGAGATGGGCATCACGTCAGCTTACTCTCAGAGGAAGGCAGAGCAAGCCGCCTTTACACGTTGGTACAATTTTCTGGTTGCTGAAAACATTATCAAGAGAAAAAAAAACCAGCAGAGCAAAATTCTTATACCAATTACAAGATCATGATATGCACATGTGTTATTTTAGAGTTAGTTTATTCAGATCCAAACAATGAGAAAATTTCCACATAATGGCAGCCTTCGCTCTCATTTAAATACAGATAGAAAAAAAAAGATGTCACATGTCACTTTTCACATGCAAAAGTAGGTGATACCACTTGGACCACAATTGCTAGAAAAAGCAAACACTTTTTAATGAAGAATTTAAAAAAAACCATTCATCAAGTTAATGACCTGTTGAGTAAGATTTCTGACATGCCTTTGTTACAGAATGACTGGGTTAAACAGTTTGTCTATCAAGTCAGCACGTGTGATGCAGCAGGAAAGCCTAAGGAAGTCTGACACTTGGGACTGCTTCGAACTCTCGAGTGTCCTAGGAGCAGAGCTTGGGGCCTTCGTGTCCGTCTGACTCAGTCACTGTGACACACCAACCCTGTCGGATGCCCATGGACTGGTTGCCTCTTCTTAATACCCATCTTGAAAGCAATCTCCTAGGACTGGAGATTTCTTTCAGGTCCTTTTCATCCTAAGATTCTTTATTTCATGACCTGAAGGAAAGATTTTTTTCTAAAAAATTTTGTTTTATATAGTTGCACTATAGCCCAGTACCTAAAAATGTTCATTGCCTTCAAGGTAAGATGCTAGCTGGTCACCCTGACCCTTATCCACAAGGCTTAGTGGAATCCTCCCGGTCTGAAGTAGTGTCAGGCATAATAGGTTCTTTCTTTCTTCCATTCTTTTAGCTAGGAACCTTCTGTCCGTGGTCTGGCCCTCATGTTTTTGCCCTGGCTCAGAGGACACCATCATGCATTGCACTCCAACGATATTTGTCATGTCACAGTAATTATCTCTTTCCCACAGACTGCTCTCCTTGCGGCAATGTTGCTCTGAAATCCTATCTCCTGTCAGAGGGAACGCTACACAATGCTCTCCGGGATGTGAGTGCACTTTTCTTTGGATTGTGAATGTTGCACATCCTCCTTCTTTGTTTTTGCTCCGGAGTACAACCTCGCAATGTAGTCCATGCAACGCTTTGAGTGGGAAGCTGAAAGAGAAGCATGTGAAAGGTGAGTATTTCTCGTGAACAACATGGCACGCACTTATTTGAAACACTTTGCTTAGACACCATACTTTCAGAGATCTATGTGTTAACATCGTATAGAATCTACCAGAAACATTTTTAATGCAAGTAAATGGTCTGAATGCATTTTACCCTCATTTCTAAAAGTCTTGTTACATAAACAACATACTAATAAGCCTGCTGTAAAATATACAGGCATTTCTTCCACAAAATAACATAGGTGCTGACTTCATCAAAAACTACATATTAGAAACAGCAATGCTTATGGGAGAAATAGCTTGGGGTAGACCCTTCGGTGCTATGCTTCTGTGTGCACAGGGGCTAGAGGCAATGCAGGAAGCAGCCCCGCTGACACAGTACTGAGATCCTTCTCCTTCAGTCTGCAGCCACAAAAACTAGTTCATACCCACTTCTCCTCCCTCCCCAGCATTCACACAGCCAGTTCACTGTCCCATGCTCTTCCATGAGCATACCTATTCTCTCTGCATTTCACTTCAGTAGATCAAAACAAAACAAAACAAAAAGCAGGGGGTTATAAAGACCAGATTCCTAAAAAATCTCAGTCAAACCAGTAGAACCAAGCTGCACAGTTGACTGTTACGTTGCATCTCCTAGTGGGGAGAATAATTTATGCAGGGAACAGAAAATGGTTGGGAAGTAGTATTTTTTTTTTTTTTTATGGACCTAACTTCTGCCTACCGGACCTTCATGGTAAGCACGTGCGCGCGCGCGCACACACACACACACACACACACACACTTTCCCTTCTCATTTAGATTTTTTCATTTTCTTTACATTCCTTTTTATCTTTGGATGGCCACAAAGCCATCCAAAAGACCTGAAAGATTAAAGCTGGTATTCATTTAATCAACACAAATTTTTCAAGTGCTCCGTTTGTTTGTTTGAGGGGTTTTTACAATTGTTTTTGGAGACAGGGTCTCATTATGTAGTCCAGAGTGGTCTGGAACTAACTATGCAACCCAGGCTGGCCTTGAACTTGTAGCAGTCCTCTTGCCTCAGCCTCCTGAGTGCTAGATTACAGGCATGTGCCACGATGCCCAGCCCAGCATTACATTTGTGCCAGGCCAGATGCTAGGATCCAGGGATACAGAGTAAATCCAATTCCACCTGCAGTAATATTGTAGCAGCTGAATCAAAACACCAAACACTGTAGAGTTGAATCAAAACACCGAACAGTGAGGACTGCTTCACTCATAAACATGTATGTGGCATGCTCTGGGGCACAGGCAGGGCACATGCTGTCCCCACGTGTGAGAGCAGAGTCCAGCAGGGCTTCCACTACCTGAATTTAACTAGTGATTGTTTTTAAAGATCAGCAGCCTTTCATTTTATGACTTAAAAATTGACTTGGCGTTCTAAAAATCAAACTTCGATTGTTTTTCCCCTCTTCTCAGAGGCAGCTGGTCAATGAACCTCAGTTTTCAAATCTTAAGTCACACAGTTGACTTACTTTGGCTGTTTTTCTCTTGGGAAGATGTTTCTTCATTATTTGACCTTGATCTGTAGCTTTCTAGGGTGTGTTCTGAAATTTCATTTTCTGAAAGAAAGAGGACAAAGTTACCAATGTCTGATGCCACAGATGTCACCTGCATGTTGAAATGTAAGTTTGACTAAGAAGACCTCGGCTACAGTGCTACAGTTGGTTAGCCCCGCCTCTGCCTCCTGCACCCCAAAGAATGATGAGGTGAATCATTAATGAGAGATTTTGAAACAATTCTATGCTGTTTGCCTATTGTGCAGGTGAACACAACGGAAAAATCAGACCCAGTCTCCGGGTTTATTCATGAGGAGAACATTGGTACAGCTGCCTGTCTAGACACCGACAGGAAACTAGCCCGGGCGACACTACTCAAAGCTGTTCCAAGATGTGCTTTGCCTTGAGATGCAAGGAATTCTCTGTCACCGGAGGTGTCCTGGCCTTAGATGGCTGCATTATCACTGTCCACAGCACCTTAATGTGTACCACATGTGAAATTTAAAATACTCTGTGGCAGGGGGTGTGGCTGAGTGGAAGGGTGTTTGCTTAGCATGTTCAGGGTCCTGGGTTCAATCCCCAGCGTGTGCACATGCACACACACAAATTCTGGTAGTCACGTGTAAAAAGTAAAAGGAAGCAGATGAAATTAATGTAATAACGTACTTTACTGAACTGGTACCCCTGAGATATTTTTATTAGGTACATTCTCGTGTACATTCGTGTGTATGTTGTGCATTTTCCAAGCTGGGTGTGTATTTTGTGCTTAGAGCTCGTATCATAAGGACTGGTCAGATATGCAGTGCTAACTTGTGGCTGCTGTTCCACAGCGCAGGGCTAGATAACACCTTGGAGTTAAAGAGTAGATTTAATTGTGGCATCTGCTTGTAGGATGAATATAGTGGACGTATTCTGAACAACTCCTGAAGTCCCTTCCAGCTCCAATATGTGCTGTGTCTAATGCACTTTAATAGCATCTTGTATGCTAGTGCAATAACTTCTGTTTCTAATGATGGTTTTTAATTAGAATGCTCAGGAAAAAAATTACTAAGACACCATGGCTGAGTGAAAAGGTATGATGGCCCTTGAAAAGCACAGTGGGACTAAAACAGTCTGCTACATTCAACCTGTCTCCACAACTGGAAAACAAACTTTTTGAGAGCAAAGACCTGTTGTCTCGTGACAGATGTGTCCCTCGTATTTGGAACAGTGCCTGGCATGTAGTAGGCACTCCACCAAATACTTACTGAGTGAATAAGTGAACAGGCGCCCCATTTTGCATCCCTTTGTGGACAGAAGTGTCCATAATTTAATGCCAGTTCCCGGGGCTATTTCACATAGGTCCTGCAGAGTCACAGCTCTTGGTTTCTAGAAAATAATTGTTTGCCTGACAGCGATGCCATTAGCTTGTGCAGCACCTAACACAAGACTTGAAAAGACAGAATTCCCTCTCTGTCCGGCCACTTCCGGCAGCATCTCACAGCCTTCCTGGGCTCTGCCCCACTCACCCTTCTTCCAGACCACGTGGGCCTTCCGCAGCTTCATTATGAAGAGCTGGACGATGATGAAGAGGATGAAGATGAGGAAGGACACGAGCGTGAGCAGCAGGATGCCACTCTTCTTCCTTGCCAGTCCCATATACCGAGGTCTTGCGTCTGTAAGGAAATGAAGGGATTTAGGCAGTTTGCGCTTCTTCCCCACTGACGGACACACACAGTATTTCCTGAAGGGGAAGAGCTTATAGTGCTCCTTCTCTGACTGCAAAGTGATTTGGAAGATGATCTGAAATGGTATTTTAACTGACATTATACTGCAATAGAACTCATTTCTAGAGAAAATATGCAAATATCGACTTAATTTTTTTAATAAAAATTAACTGAGGTAGCAAGAGAGATGGTTAAAGAGTTTGGAAAGCAAATAATATGAAAATTCATTTATCTCGGCAAGGTTAAATGTGGTTCACACAAAGGAATTTGGAGAAATACTAGACAAGTTCTTACTAGTTTTTCTAAATCTAGAATTTTGATCTTGTAAAACATTACTTTGGTAGGGTCCGTTAACACAACCAGCAATCAAGGGGTAACAGTAGGGCTGAGGATTTGCACAGTGAGAGCTTGACTAGGGTTCTACACCCAGCAACACACACACACACACACACACACACACACACACGTCAGAGGAGGAAGTGGTGTTAGTTGATGGACTGAGAAACAGTGGTTAGAAAAATAACAGAACCAGTCAATGTCAAGTAATGCAGGAGGCAACTGGTCCAGAAGGGACAAGGGAGTAATTAACTCATTATGTTGCAAAGCAAAGAGGTCAAGAAAAATGAGGACTGGAAAATGGTACTGGATTTATCAACTAAGATGTTAAGATGTCAGTTGTTTCTTCTAAATGCAGTGGTGACACTTACCACTGGCCAAGTCAGAGTCTCCAGTAGTTTGTTCTTTTTCCTCCTTGTTAACCTCTGGTATACTGGAATTTTCCATTATTGCAACTAAGGTGGAAAAAAATAAGACATGATATATGCATATATCATGCACATATGGTTCATAGATCTAACATGTATTTTGAATGTCTCTTCCAAAACTCATGTTGATGTATAGTTGCTACATGAAGTAGTCTGCTCACGATCCACCTTCATGAAAGGGCTGATGGCGTTAACGCAGTTGGGCTCCATACCAAGTGACAGGGTCTGCCTTTTTATCCTCTCTTTTGCTCTCTCTTTGCTGGAGGAAGAAGGCCCTTCTAGATGTGGTCCCTTGATACTGGACTTCCCAGCCTCCAAAGCGGTAAGCCAACAGATTTCTGTTCATTGTAAATAACCTGGTCTGTGGTATTCTGTTGTAGTATGCAAAATGGGCCAAGACTATAACGATATGCGGAACAGTACAGTCTTCCCAGAGCAGCTGGGGAAACCAAAAAGAACATTTAAAAACAACAACGAATCAGGTATGGTGGCACATGCCTATAATTTCAGCACTCAGGAGACTGAGGCAGAAAGATTGATGTGAATTTGAGACCAGCGTGGGCTCCCTAGTGAGTTCCTGGCCAGGCTGAACTTCATAGAGACCCTGCCAGGAGGGGGGTGCTAATTTTAATTACCATTTTCTCTTTTAAATTAGCAGGTAGTAATTATATATCTTTATGGGATACAATGTAGTCCGTGTACATACAGCATACAATGATCAAATCCCGACATTAGCTGTCTTTATCATTTCCATCTCTGTGTCATTTCAACATCTTATGTTAACAGTTCTTAGCTTTTCTTTCCCATTCTTTATAAAGTGTATACTATGTTATGTTGAGTTACGGTGAGCCCACTGTGCTGCAGAACACCGGAACTAGCTCCTCCTGTCTTGCTAGATTGTGGTAAACATACCCGGCCTCTCTCTGTCCTCACCCCCTGCTCCTCCTACCCTCTACTAGTTCCCGTTCTACTCTCTTCTACTTTTGGATTAGACTTTCAGCCTCTGCACAGGAGAGAGATCTTGCGGCCCTTATTTTCCTGCATCTGGCTTCTTTCGCTTTGAACCACTGATTTCTTGCAAAAGTTGTTGCAAACGGCCAGTCTTCCTTTGCCTTGTGTTCCTTTTTATAAGGCAAACACTTAGTGAGCATTTACTAGGTGTGGGGCCCTAACCTGAGCACCGGCTATCTGTTTTTTCTTCCCACGGCTCTGAGAAAACAGAAGTTTCAAGCAATTAATAAGTGAACTGAAGTCGTCCACCAAATATGCAACAGAGGCAACACTGACACTGAGTTTCCTCCCAACACCAGAACTCCAAATTAACACTGTTATTTCATGCTTTCTTGCTGAGTCAGGCCTACTGGGGAGAAGACCTTTAGGGGTGCCCAAGGATACTGTTCCACACCTAGGAGCAGGGTTCCAGGCTTACATAGGAGTCTACTGCCTTCAACTTAGTTGAAATGGGGGCCTCGGTTGTCGCCTAAATTCCTCACTGCTTCTCCTTTAGAAGTAGATGCAATGTGCTTTAAAGAAGACAAACGATACAAAGAAGAGAAGGCTTTTTCAAATCCGTTGCCTGCCGTCTTCCCTGATTCCCCTTTTCTCTCAAGTCTCTTTTTAGATCATTGCACAGCGCCGCCCTGTGGACCCCGAGGGGAATAAAGCCTTCCATTCTTCTGACCCAAACGGGTGTTATGAGCAGTAATAAAATTGCAGAAATTGAAAGCTAAAAGGAATTTTAGAAACCATATTTCTTAAATCCTATGCTGTGTATGAAAACTCAGAGCAGAAAATTGAGTTGCTCAGGAGTGGTGTAAGCCAATTTAAAGACAACCCGATTCTAAACACGTTTTAAAATATTGGATTATTAAAGCAAGCGGTGTGTCTGTTCCACTTCATAATATTTTCAATTTCCATAGCCCTTCAAAAATTGTATGGGCACGTTGTATTTATCAGTGTTTTCTAAAAGCCGAAACATTTACTTTTAACTATTATTCAGGATACACATTTTTAAAAATGTGATCTGATACTCAGAACTATCAAATGATAATGATATGAAAGCACTTATCCTACCAAATAAAATTATTACAGAGACACTACATGAAACAGAAAGAACACATAGAGATTTACGTCTTTCTGGATGAGGCTATTTTGCTCAAAACACCAAAATAAATTCATTCATTCATTCATCCATCCATCTGATCATTCAGCATATTCTGAGCTCTTGTTATCGTCGGATACTGTGCTGGATAAAATACAAAGTTAAATTAAATATAGGCTCATTGACCCACGTGAACCATCTGACTTCACTGTCTAAAAAGCTGGAATTATAATCTAGGTTTTCTGAATTCTTCCTATAGTTTAATCCTATTATCAACAATGGTCCAAGTCCTCAACCACCAAGTAAATGACCTGCTCTCAAAAATGATTTTGGTATTTGGTGACAACATCAAATTCCCAGTTTCTACTTCCTGGATGGCTGATATCAAGTCTTTATTTTGTGTGTGTTCCGTTCTAGATGAGAAAACAAAGAACAAGCTTCCTTAGAAATGAATTTAACTTCGTGCTTTGGCACAAAGGAAATTCAAGAGTCACCATCACCATATGCGTGTGTGTGTGTGTGTGTGTGTGTGTGTGTGCAAATTCGCGTATCTCAAGCAGAACAGCGCTGAGCTGACAAGACATTATGCTGCCCTGGATCCCATCCATTAACTATGCTGTTCCAGGGCACCACACAGAGCGGCCCTGAATGGTCTTATTAAAAATTAAAATTAAAAAATTCTGAAGATAACATTAGAAATGGAATCTTTCCGAGCGGGCATGGTTTCTCTGTTAAAGTCTCAGTGATTCTGACACTTACCAATACTCGTGGCCTGCTGAGGGTCTGGAGAAGAGAGAGAGCTTTGCTCCGGAGCGTCTGAAGCTGTCTCCTGCTCGGTAACTAGGAAAGAGGAGAAACAAAATTCCGCAACTACAGAGAGCAGTTTCACCCACATTGCGCTCAGTAAACAGAACATATTTGGCTGCTACCTGCTCGTGGAGATTGTGCAGAAACCTCAGAGCTGTGTGCTGTGTCTCTCGCTCTGGTTTCGAATCTGTGCCCCGCTGATTGCCCATCTGCTAACCCGCCTGGCTTAAAGCGCAGCGTGTGGACACTGCGAGGTGGGGCACTTGGTGGTCGTAGGCAGAGGGTATTTTTCTGTCTCCATCTGCGCACATCTTTCTTCCCACCCCTGGCCTGTCCACCCATCCACACCTCTGTTTTCCTGTTTACCAGTTAGGTGGCTCCAGAGTCAGCCTCAGAGTGAGCTGAACTCCAGGGCTGCTATTTACTTGCTCCTGAGTGAGTTGGACAAGATGTTTAATTTATCTAATATTTTGTTATCTCCTTATCTGTGAACTAGAGGTATCGGCAGCATTTATCTCTTCAAGTTTTTGTGAGCATTCATAAATTCGTTCATGTAATTTTTAGTGCACTACTTATTTATGAAGCACAGTGCTTACTGCACACTATTTTATAATATAAACAAAATGCTTAGGAATGTTTCCAGAGCGTCACCTCAGGGTCTATTTCAACAGTGTCTGAATGAGCCTGCAACCAGGAAGCAGGACGTGACTGTGGCTGTCAGTTCACAGACATGTGACAGTTGTCTTGTAGTTGTAAAATCTGTGAGTACTTGCCAGTGTTTCTTTAATCAAAGAATTCTCTCTTGTTTTGCAAATGTAATTTATCCATAAAACAAAATTGTATTACAATGATTGATTCATATTAATTTTAAGATGAATAGCTTTCACTGTGACATTACCATACATGTATATACCATGCTAAAATTTTTAAAAAATATATAAGTACTCGAATTGCATGTAATAACTCTGAGGAAAGGAGGATAAACTATTAGGGGAACATTGGAGAAATGCTAGTCCGGTCATCCTCCCTTATCCGTGAGGTAGGTGCTTGAGACCCCCATGGGTGCCTGAAACTGTGGCAGGTGTAACCCTAAATATGCTGTGCTTCTGCTCATATGCACATGCTTGTGATGAAGATACTTTTGCTTGTTTGTTTCTTTGTTTGTTTTTTGAGACAGGGTCTCACTATGCAGTTCAGGCTGGTCCTGAGCTCACTTTGTAGCCCAGGCTGTTCTCGAACTTGCAGTGATCCTCTTGCCTCAGCTTCCCAAGTCCTGGGATGACAGATGTGTGCCACCATGCCTGGCTGGCTTACAAATTTAATTTGTAAATTAAACACGGTAAGAGGTTAACAATAGCAAGTTAAAAATAGAATTATAATGATACGTTGTAAAAGTTATATGAGTGTCACCTGTCTAACTAGCTTCCGTACTGTGCCCAGCCTTCTTCTAGTTGGAACATGGGTAACTGAAGCCATGGAAAGCAAAATGGTGAATGAAGGGGGCTACAGGACAGACCGCAGGCTGAAATAATCCCTGCAATCACCAAGGCACCCAGAAAGCGGAAGGAAGAGCAAGGCCATTGGCAAAGAAAACAAATGCTTGAAAGCTAATCAAATGGAAATATGGGAAGCGATTATAAGAAGCAGCCAATATGGGACCTGCATCTCAGGGAGACTCTTTGGGGCTGGTAGGCCCGCCCTTCATCCGCAGGGAACTGCCTGGAGATCGGCATCTGGGCCAGGTCTGTTTGGGCCCGTAGCCCCGCCCTTCACCCCCAGGAAGTCTCCCAGAAAGCAGCATCTCAGGCTGTCTCTTTGGGACCCGAAACTCTCGGACCCGTAGAGTGGCCTGGGCTGTTTGGATCGAAAGTCTGCGCAGACCTGCATCTCAGTGCGACTCTTTGGGGCTGGTAGGCCCCCCCTTCATCCGCAGGGAACTGCCTGGAGATCGGCATCTGGGCTGGGTCTGTTTGGGCCCATAGCCCCGCCCTTCACCCCCAGGAAGTCTCCCAGAAAGCAGCATCTCGGCCTGTCTCTTTGGGACCCGAAAGTCTCGGACCCACAGAGTGGCCCGGGCTGTTTGGATTGGGAATATTGTGGAGACTGGCATCTTGGCCAGGTCTGTTTGGGACCGGGAACTTTTCAGAAACCAACATTCTGGCCTGAGTCTTTGGGACCTGTAGGCCCTTCACTCGCAGGGAACCTCCTGGAGACCTGCCTGGGACAAGGCACGGAGGCCTGGCCTGCCTGAGATTCCACAGGCTCCAGGGTGGCCACACCTAGCATTCGCCTTACAACTTAGCGAGCCAGGAGTCCACAGAGGGGAGTTAGGACCCTGTGAGGAAGCCAGGAGCCTGTGGGGGAGCCACTGCCCCTCCAGGAACTGAGGGTGTAACAGGTAATTTGCCACATAAGCAGAGAAAGCTTTGGAACACTGCTCAAAGTAAGGACATACAGAAAAATGACAAAAGGAAAGACCAAAAGGCAGGCTCAAAGCCCTAGCCCTCCCCAAGAAAGCTTAGAAGCTGTGTACATAGAAGAAAAAAGAAGCCATACACCTGAAATGTCTGAAATGATATCAAATGAAATAAATATGCAAATAGGGAATGCTATGGAGAAATTCAAACCAGAAATACTTGCCCAGGTAAAA
>PVJX010003716.1:0-104503 GCA_004027295.1 Dolichotis patagonum
CAAAGTGAACCACAGCCACTCTCACCATCAAGGTCCCAAGCTCCTCTGATGACAATGGTCAGATTCACATTGGGGAAGCTAGTGATGGTGAGGTCCTCCAGGAGAAACAACGGCTCAAACAGCAACATGGAGGAGAACCCACAATGCCTCTGTTCTCCTTCTCCATATCTATTTATGCTGGCAATTTTCCTCAGGTGGAGCAACTGCACTCAGCACCATGATGATTTAATTCTACTGACATTAAGTTGACCATCAGTTTTTAATCCATAACAGTAGCTATTAAAGTACTTTCTTGTATAAGAATGTATTAAAGTATTAGAAAAGTGGTGGGAAATATAAATAATAAGAGATTTATAAATATATAACAATGTATGAAACACATACTCAAGAAAATTAGTTGCCTTCATGTATGCAGCCAAAAATCAATTAATTGATAAAAAGGAAACTAGTACTCTATTGATATAGCAATAAATAGGTAGAATATCAAGGAGAAATAAAACACAATGGCATAACTTAACAAAATATAAAATTGACTTGAAGAAATGGAAAGATACCCATTCATCCCACCACATTTAGAACTTAAATTAACTGTAAAATTTGGCTGGAGAAAAAAAAATTAATACAGAAATTGCATTGATGTACAGAAGAAGAAAAACTCAAAAACATCAACAATGAAGTATGGGGAAGGAGGTGAATAATTTTTGAAGATATTAAAATGCACTATAAAGCTCTGATAATTCAAATAGTTTTATGTTAGATGATGAAATAATTTAGCAAGGAAGAATAAAAAATCAAACTAGATTTTTGTATTTGGACTAAGGTGACAAACTAGGGAGAGGAAGAATATTTAAAAAGTGGTATTAATCCAACTGAATAACAATAAAAGCAATAAAATTAAAATCTGGTCTTAAACTATCTGGTAAGTGTGTGTAGGAGTGTGTGTGTGTGTGTGTGTGTGTGTGTGTGTTTAGTGATTAGATCTGTAAATTACCATCTAACATACCCATTTAGATAGGCTCTCCTCTCTATCTTTCATGGGACTAGATTATGTTTTGTTTACTCATGAATTTGTCTAACTCTGGTGCTCATTCTTGCATAAATGAGTTAGGACAGATTACATCTTTATATACCATTGTCAACTTACATGCCCTGAAAAAATATGTACAAAAGTTATTTTAACATCACATGAACTTTAAAATTAATTATTCGTCACTATAAGATTTTAAAAATCTTGTCATTTAAAGCATAACTTAAAGAAATTACATAATTATTAAATAAGTATAGATGAATATTGAAAAGGAGTAATGCATTCAATTAGCAATAAAAAGTACACTGTTGAAAGGAGTAGATAAACTATGTGAATTAGTGCAGCCATTATAGAAAGCATTGTGGGGTTTCCTCAAAAAATTAGAAATAGGACTATCATATAATTCAGAAATTTCACCCCTGGTAACATATCCAATGAAAGAGACATGAGCATGTTAAAGAAATATCTGTATTTTCATGTTTATAGCAACACTATTCACAACAGACAAGATATGGGCTCAATTCGTATCAAAGATAAATGCATAAATCAATGAGTAAGTGGCAAAGATAATGAGTCATATACACTCAATGTAGGGCTATTCTGCTATCATGAGAGGGAAACTGTCCTTCACAAAAATATGAATTAATCTAATTGGTGTTATGTTCTTATAATCAGTGAAATACAAGATAGACAAAGAAAGACAGCATAAGGATCCCACTCACATATGAAATATAAAATAATTAATTTTATAGAAGGAGAAAATTAAATAGAGGTGAGTAGGGTTTGGAATGTTTGGGCAGAATGGAGAAACATTAGTCAAAGAATACAAAATTTTGTTAGATAGAAAGAATAATTTCAAGAGATAAACTGAACAATATAATTGCTATGTTAAAAAATGTTATATTCTTGACTAATGCTGACAGTGTTAAGTAATGATAGCTATGAGACATAATACATATGGTAATTAACTGAATTTATTCATCCAACAATATGTTAACACTGCAAAATATGTTATATGTGTCTTTATAGCTGCAAATAAAAATAATTTTACAACTAAGGAAGCCTAAGTGGTCAGCATTTCTACTTTTTAATCTAACTTATCTGTCTAGTCTTTTACTTTGCATACTGCATTTGGCTTGGAATTTGATAACACAATTCTGACTTCTTGATAAGCTCTTGGAATAAGTCCCTGCTGCTATGGGAAGGTATCCAAAGTTTATGGATGAGTAATCTGATCCAGACTGGCAACTCCTATGGCATGAACTAAATTTTGATTTTACTGTGTTCAGGCTCTTACATGGAGCACCTGGTCACAGCTCTATTCATCACCTCTACCCACTGTTAAATCACTTCCAGGAAGCATGTTCTTCCCTTGAATGCAGCATCCAACTGTCTGTGCCTTTCCCAACAAGCTGGATGACATGAGCCTTTGTATAATGTCATGTCTGACAGACTGTAATTTAATGTCTTTCTTTTGTACCATTCATTTCAGGCTTTCAGAATAAGTAAGGCTCAATGAAGAAATTTTTAAGGCATAGGAAATGGAAAGCCCTAATCCTTATAGGATCATGTATGTATACATATGCAAGAGCCCTGACTAGGAGAAAACAAGGTAATAAAGTCCAACACAGACACAATTTTAGGAAGATTAAAAGTAATTTTGTTCCTATCGCTTTTCCAGTACACTGAGAAAGAGGTAAAAATTAAGAAAAAAATAAATATTTTGAACTTTGAGGTCTGTGACCATTAATCATAATATGTCAATTTAACAGAATTAAACAAAACACAATAGATTAGTAAAGCACACTTTTGGGTATATTATACAGGTGTGACAATTTTTAAATCTATTTTTGGTCCCTCACCATTTTCTTTCTAGTCTTTTCAACTGCTCTGTTCCCAGTTGACATGCACTGAACAACATTGTCCTGCTGAACTCTTTCACCATAATATGCCTGCCCTTGAACCAGTTGATAATGGATTGAATCCCCTGAAACCCTGAGCAAATCTTAATTATTAAATTGTATTGTTAGGCATTTCTTTGCAGCAAAGAAAAGTAGACTCATACTATAGGGAAATCTTCAATTAGAAGAGAGTCACAAATGTACTTAGACTCTATTGTTAGATCTTTCAGATTTGTGATTTTGAACCAGTAACTTCAATTTAATTCTCTGGTCTACATCAATGAAAGAGTGCTCCAAGTAATCATTAACATCTTTAAAACAATAACTAGTAAATCTAACTGTGTTACCAAATATAGGTAAGGTTGGATTTTCAAGTAACTAAATGACTACTGTGTTTCGAAGAATATGAGAAAGATGCATTTCAAAACAATTTACCCTGTACTCTGAACTTGTAATTAAATTTGTGACCCAATTAGGACATAATCTTACAAAAATATGCAACAATTATGAAAGCTATTTAGCTATTAAAGGAAATGATTCCTAAGGTTTACCAGCCTATTAATCCACACTCAACTGCTGCTGTCTGAGAGCACAAAAATGGACACAAACAGTAGCCAAAATTACTCTTTAAAGAGTAGCAAAATGTTTTATTACTTTAAAAATAAACATACTAACTTTTTAAAAAATTAACAGTAAACCTTCAGGTAGATTTTCATTATTTTTCCTTTTTTTGATTCACTCAAGTATATTAAGCAATCCCAAGATAAAGATTTTATTTGATTAAAAAATTGCATATGGAAGAAGAACTGGCAGTAGAATTCTCTTTCTTTAGTTTCTGATAACTACATTATGTAACTTTAAAAGATATTCAAATCAAATCCTGTGATTTTATGTATACATATGCTGTTATACAAAATTTATAAAATGCTGCACATACATGAGCACATAATATAATAAAACAGAGAGGAGACATGCCTTCAAGAAAATAACTTAAAAGTGTGTATATCTCTAATAGTTCCAGAAAACTTATCAATAAAGAGACAAGAGTTGTATGTAGATTAAACTAAAACTTAAAACTTCTGGGTTTCATGAACCATTACCAGGAAAGTAGATAATATCTGAAAAAACAATCCCAGAAAGAGCAAGTAGGATTTGATTTTCTTGATATCAGCATTGATCTCACAATTGTTGCAAACTGGAAGTTGGAAAAATAAATAAGTAAAGGCCTTAGCCAACTGCAATTCCAGAGAGATCATTTGTATAGGCAGAGAGTAACTACCCAGTTGGAAGTTAGCCAGGACACCAGAGCGAGTGAACTTCCTAATCCCATCTCAAAATTCTGTAGGATTTTTAATGAACACAAAGTGGTCCTGATCTTGAATTTTATTCTCAATCCACAAAAATAACTGAACAGCTTGCTAGGCTGTTTCCACCCTTGACCCATGCTGTGGGGGCACTAATTCAGAACCAAAGATTAGGCAGTCCATAAATTCCATGTGGATGATGAGGACTGTTGAAAAATCATTCACTTCAATTAAATACTTAGCTTTGCAAGGTAGTGACAATGCTGCTTGTTTGCTAGAAACACATTGCAAACTCACTGAGCAAATTCCTCTGAAGAATTTAGTAGTTTAATGGTAAATTGGAGATAATCCATAAGGACTTAGTATTGCTTTTGCTGCCAATTACAGTAGCTCTTCTCTCTTTTCCAGCACCAGTTTCATTTTGTTCATTGGTCATGGTTTCTCTGTCTTCACTAATTTTCACACATGCATTTGATTTGTGGTGAATAGATAACAGATTAGCCAGATTGCAGATCATAATTGAGCAGAAATCCATGTAATTTAAATCACACAGCACAGCACCCCTTTCTATTTGCCAAAGACAGCAGACTTGGAAGTTGTCAAATAAGATAACAGCCTTCAAACTGAATATTGAACATCATTCATGAGGTAGTAGAGGTTTTTTTCACATGAGTCAAACTCAAATTTAGTGGCTATCAAAGATAGCCTCCAGAAGTGTACTGCTCTAGTAGAATTGTGAGGTAGTATTGTATAATCCAAATTGAGCTGTTGTGTATAACCCATTTACTAGGAATTTTTGTTTCTTTCATTAAATCATCTCCATAGAATAGTCAACTTCATTTAATGGATGATGAGGTGGAGGGATATTATGTAGGAATCCAAGCACTAACATTTTTTCTCCACCCCTGGAGGTTTAATGCAGTTAAAAATGCAAACCATGCAGATACAAACTCTGGGTAGAATTGTATGCTATTCACACAGATTTCAAATGAGTAACTTGTAACATAAATGTCCCAAACAATTGCATGGTGTGTATTGAAAAACTATGACAACTAAATTATAGAGCGAAGATGTAAATCCAGAAGATTTTGAAGTGTGGCAGTCATTTCTCTATTTCTCTCAGAGGTTTTTTTCTCACACTTCATTTGCTTCACTTTTTGAAAAGGCTAGTTCTTTAAACTGCATTTCCTATGTTCACATGGTATGAGTAGCGTTATGCTAATTAAGAGGAAATCTCCATGACACTGAGGGGAAAGTATGAGGGATATATCTTCTCTCTGTGTCACAGAGCAGGCAGTGGCTCTTTCCTCTAGCTAGCAACATTTCCTCCTACTAAAGTGCATCCTCCTCAGTCTTCAATCTTTATAGGGTCCGCCACCGTGTTGGAAGTATTGTTGGAAGTATTGTACCATTGGTGACTTTTCTAGTTAATGACACTAAATTTTGGGATGGTTGTTGTAATTTTTAAAATAAGACAATGGTACTTACACATCTACTGACTCTGCCTGCTCACCATAAGAAGCCATTTGTCATCTAAGTTCCATTATGATAGCAAAACATTGTTTTATTATCAAGCTCCACTTTTATTTATAATTTTTTTTTGCTGTTTCCACCATAATCAAAATTATTTCTACCTCTGATGACTTGAAGCCCTCACAATCATTGATGGGGACCAAACTGTACTTCTTGCAAACTCCTGATCATGTTCATAGTTCGACCTCCTCTTATGAACTATGATTGTTCTTAATGCATCTAGCATGGTGAGATTTTCAGCTTACTTTTCTCAAATCTACCACAGATCAGTATTTATGGCTGTTAGATACTTACAAGAGTGCGTTTCCTAGACAATAGGACTGAAAGTCAGAATTACTCTTGGATTCATTGGGTTGCAGGAGGGCTATTACATTAACAGACATGAAAATAAAATTTCATTGTATGTTTCCTTCAGAGCTGCTGAGTGACCAGGAGTACTGATATTTTTCTCAACAGTGAAGCTAAAATGTCAGTCAGCTATATTATAAACAGATGTGCCAAATCTTGGCTGTGTTATTTGATATAGAGAGTGTAAGGAGAGTAGATTTAGTATAATTCTTTAGGATTCTAAAGATTTTCAGAACTGTAAATGAGGATCAGTTTGATTTTTTCTCATAGCAAAGAAAATACAGGCAGAATGAAGAGGTGTATTATGAAACAAGAGAAAACTTTTTCAAAATATATTGATAAGGGGTTAATGCAAAAGTTTATAAGGTGCTCAACAGGAAGATAGTGAAACAAGGAAAAAGATAGACAAATATCCTGAATAGGTAACTCTCAAAGAGACACATAAAAATAGTCATCATATATATGAAAAATGACTAATAAAAATCACTTATCATCAGGAAATCTCAACTCAAAACCATAATGGAAGCCTGATTTAAACCTGTCAAGGGGATAAATATCAAAATACAAACAAAAATAGCATAGAAAATGATAGTGAGTGGATAGAGCAATTAGAACTGTGGTACATTTTTGATGGGAATGCAAAATAGAGCAATTGTTATGGAAAGCAGAATGTCAGTTTCTCAAAAAAATCTTAGACTGAGCTTTTCTGTGATCTAACAACCCTACTTCTCGAAATTGATTTTAAAAACATGAAATTGGCATCTCAAAGATATATCCGAATTCTTGTGTTCCTTGTAATATTATTCATAACCGCCAATGTAGCAATCAACTAGTGGTTCTAGACAGATAAATGGGACGGTAAAATATAGCAGGTGTAAATAATATCTTTTGATTTTTAGCTTTATTTTTATCAGTATACACGTGCAGCCTACAATGATGACATTCATCATGAGCAGTTGGTATGTGGATATAACAACTCAATTCATTTGATACCCTCTTCTCCTCCCCCAGCTTCCTCCCTCCCTTCATCTTGTGGTCCTCATCCTATTTGTGATAGATCTATCTTGTTTCCTATTCTTTGTTTCTTACTGTGCTCTTTAATTTATTTATACTTTGGGTTTCTCTTAAAGGAAAATCATGTGATACTTAAGCTTGTGTGTCTGATTTATTTCACTTTATATTACGGTCTCGGAGAAACCATGCCTTCCTGTGAAGCAAGCCTTACTATGCTAATGTGTAACAGCCTCAACCAAATGAGAAACTACGCGTTCCCGTGAGACAAACTCTGCCATGCCGGTGGGTAAGATCCTCAGCCAGAAGAGAAACCATGCCTTCCGGTGACCCATTTGGGGCACAGGCTGAAAAACCAGACGCATCCCTCCCCCTCCCTGCTGATTCAGAGGACTCAGGGTGAGACGATGGTAACTGAGGAGAAGGGAGTAGCTTGATGCTTGTGTTGTTTTGTTGACACTGCACTGTTCCAAAACTTGAAATCGTGATCAGTTTCTCATCGATAATTAAGACAGAGACAGGTTTTTGTAATACTGTTTTATCAGACTAAAGAAGTTTTCCTTTATGCCTATTTGGATGAGAGTTCACCACAGGAACAGAACTTGAACTTGACAAATATCTTGTCTGCACCCATTGAGACTGTCACATGATTTTCTTTAACATTTTGAACTAAATAGTTACTGATGTTAGAATGTTAATGTCTTACATTTTGTGGCAAAGTCTCACTAGAATAAACTTTTATTTTTTTACATAATAGTGTGTTATTAAATTAATATTCTGTAGAGATTTTTTTGTCTATATTGATGATGATATCAAGCTTTAGTTATTTGTCTTTATAATATATTTTTTCCAAGTTTGTAATAAAGGGTTCATGAAATGAGGAGGCTCCAGCACACTGGTAGTATGTTTTAAGTGTTTTTTTCCTTTGTTTAGAAAGCGTATTATTTGCTGCTTAAATGTTTTGTTATATTTTCCACTGAAGTCACCTCTGCCTGAAGTATTCTTTGTTGCACTATTCTAAGATATAAATTAAATTTTTAAATAGACCTAGTTAGATTATTCATTTTTTCTTAAGTGAATTCTGATAGTTTAATGATTCAAATAATTTCTCAGTATGTTTTTTCCTAGAATTTCTAAGTAGGCAATTTTGTGAGCATAAAGTAGATCACAATTGTGTTATCTTTATAAAGGTTGTATGGCCTATGATGATTTCATCTATTTTATTCTAATAGTTTTGTATTTTATTTTTAGTTTTACCTTTTTTCATGGCCACAGTTTTAAAACTCAGAGATCATTATGATAAACAAAGTTTTGGTTTCATTAGTATCCCTATTCTATTCTGTTTTAAATTTTGCTTAATTATGCCATATCATTTTTTGTGGTGGTACTGATTGGTCTGGAATTGCGTTTTTTTTTTTTAAGAGTCTTTAATGGAAAGTTTGAAAAATTACCTAAAACTATTTTTCTAACAGGAATTTGATACTATAAATATCTCTGTAATCTGTTTTTATTTGTCTGATATATTGTTTCTTAATTTCCTGCAAATTCTCACACCTTTTTATTCATTTTATTTTTTCAATAGCATCATTATCATATTTAACTATAGTTATTCTAAATTATTTGTCTAAAAAATAAAAAATAAAATATAAAAAAATAAATTATTTGTCTAAAAATTTCTATATTTATATCATATATTACTCTGAATCTGTTTATTCCTTTTTCATTTTTCATGGAAAATTTTATCATTTTTAATAGCTCAATTTTTTAATAAGTCTGCGTGTAGTCTTTATACTGAAATTAACTTTGAGCTACTAGTATTCTAGGTGTGTTTCTGAGAGATACAGACATCATATTACAGTGGTACATGCATAGCCAGTTTACGGCAGTACAATTCATATTGCCTACTGGAAGTGGTCTGTATAGCTATCAACATATGAATGGATAAAAAATACATTATTTACACACAATGGAGTATAACTGTTTTATAAAGAAGGAAACATTTGAGTCATTATAAACAAATAAATGCAGTTTAAGACCATAATATTATGTGAAGTAAACCAGACACACAGCTTAAATATCACATAGTTTCTCTTATATGACAAACTCAACATATACATAAAGAACAAAATAAAAGACACATAATAGGAAGTAACGAGATAGATCTTTTTCAAATGGGAAAAGCATCAAGCAATGGAAGGAAGGCAGAAGGGAAGGTAAAAGAATGGGAAAAAATCAGATTGTGCCATGTATGCACACAAATTCCTATAAGGTACATAAACTTTATGTACTACAAACATGTACTGATAAAAAATTAAAAATAAGCAATTGCATGATTTGAATGCTAGCATCTTTTCCTTTTATTATTCCTGACTACTAATTTTATACAATATTGAGTTTCAATGCATGTAATATATTTCAGTTTTTGATCAAAACATATATAGTTTATGTAGGATATTTAATGGTAAGTAGTATTTATGCATGGAAAAGAGCACACACTTTTGTATATGCTAAGCATATCACATTTGTCTGGGCGTGAAAGGGGAGCTAGAGTGAAGGCACAACCTAGGGAGTGGGAAAATGTTTTAGACTGCACACTATTAGACAGAGAACTAGTATCTACAATATATGAAGAATTCAAAAAATTAAGATACCTCCAATAAAATAAAAAAGCAATCAAACAGTCTGACTGAAAAGAATAGATATCTCTCACAAAAATTGTAAATGACCAAGAGATACATTTAAAAATACTAACTCTAACAATTACAGAAATGCAAATTTAAATAACTTTGAGATTCCACCTTACTCCAGAAACAATGGGTATCAAGAAATCAAATATTAACAAATGATGTTAAGGCTGTAGGAAAAACATAATCTTTCTACATTACTGCTGATAGTGTAAAATAGTATGGGAATCAGTATGGAGATTCCTCAGAAAAAAAAAAAACCTAAACATTTCATTTGACCCAGCTGTTCCCCAGCTCAGTACCTTCCTGAAATAAAGAGATTACAATCATACATTCTCAGTCACAACTCATAATAACTAAATCTTGTAAATGCCCTATGTGTCTATCAACATACAAATGAATAAAGGAAATGTAATATTTACACACTGTGAAATACTACTGTTCTGTAAAGAAGGATACATTTGAATTAAATGAAGGAAAATGGATTCACTTTGAGATTTCAATGACCAAGATTACACAAGCAGCAACTGATTGTAGTAATAAACATGTGGAACTTAATGGTCACCACTTTATGCACCTGTTGTACCTAGAGAGGCCAAGGGTCACATGTATTAAACTCATGATGTCTCAGTGAATTTAATATTAAAATACTTATACAGGATTTTTTTCTTGAAGTGTGCATATATTTTGACTACCTATGTATCTATCTTCTATCTGTCTGATGATGATTTCATTGGTATATACATATATCCCCCCCAAATTTGATGTGTTATATACATAAAATATTTACAGATTTTATAACTCAATTATATTTCAGTGAAGCAGTTTTGTATAAACCAATATCAGATTCAGAACAAAAAATTAAATATTTAATTTTTTCAGGGCTGCAAATTTAGCTCAGTGGCATAAGCACCTGCCAGGCAAGCACGAGGTCATGAGTTCTACCTCCAGTTCCAAAAAAAAAAAAGTTTGTTTTTAGAATCTATACACTGAAAACAGCAAAACACTAATAATAAAATGTGCCAGGGATTTAGCTCAGCAGCATAAGTGCCTGCCTTGTCAGCATGTGACAGTGAGTTCAATCTCCGGTACCTAAATAAATAAATAAATAAATATAATGAAATGTACAATTAAATATGAATACTATAATTTATACATTAATTTTCCATTTGTGGAACTCAGTAGAACCATAGCCAAAATTTCAGATAAATTTTTAAGCAGTATTGACAAAATAAGTATGAAATATATAGCTATATATGTATCTATCTTATCATTAAATAGCAAAAATTTTTCCTGAGACTCTTTATTACAATGATACCTAACAAAATAGAAATCAAGACAGTAAAATAAAATTTTTACAACTACAATAGTAGTAAGGTTCTAAAATACTAATAAAACCAGAAATAACAGTATATATATAGCGAGAGAGAGAGAGACAGACAGACAGATAGACAGAACAGAATACTAAAAGAAACTTTAAAAGAGGTTAAAATAGAGCTTTTTCTCTGCTTGATATCATAACTAAGTGTAAAGCAATTTTGATCAAAATGACATAATTTGGAAAAATAACAGGCACATGTGTTGAAAAATAATAGGCACATGTATTGAAAAATAATAGACCTCAAGTACTTTCTTAATTTTCAACTGAGGCTTAAAGAATTCAATGTAGAAAGGACAGTCTAACAAATTGTATTGAGAAAAAAACACAGAATTCCAAATGTAAAAATGTAGACTGGAAATATTAGTTTAAATTAATTATAAGTATATTATAAACCTAAATATAAAATCTCAAAACACTAAATTGCTTTCAGGTAGCATGAAAAATAAGTGAAGACTTTTTAGAGGCAAATATTTCTTAGCTAGAACATCAAAAGAATTATCCATAAATGTGAGAAATTTGGTCTTTTTGTTAGTCAATTTTTGCATGTAAAAAAATTTTAATTTTTTATTTAACTAGTAACTATTATTTCTCTCATGATTCAATAATTATTATATCTGGCCTTTAGTACTATTTTAGATCCTCACTATTGTCATTGTAAAAGTTTTATTTTAGTGTCTTGCTTTCTATTGTGTTGGGGTCATTGTAATAAAGATTCTCAGGAAAATTATTTTACTATTAAAATATTGAAATGTTTCCTTTCTGCAATGTATTTATTTTAGTTTGCTGAAATTTGTAATCAAAACTCAGTTCATAATAATGATGTTTAAACTACATTAACTGTTGACCTAACAATAGGTGATACCTTTGATTTACTAGCTCATTTGTGTTGGTGACCACAAATTCACAATGTACCTCCCCTAGGTAATGAACAGAGGCTTGAGATCTTGGTAACACCCTTTTGAGATTTCCCATTACCCTGTTAGAAGTTGGCCGTCCTCTCTCACCTACTAAGACTAAGACTAATAAGACTAATGATGCGCCAAAGTATGGTCATCCCAGATCCCCACTCTACCGCCATTTTGTCTCTTTCATTTTCTTTTCTTTCTTTCTTTCTTTCTTTCTTTCTTTCTTTCTTTCTTTCTTTCTTTCTTTCTTTCTTTCTTTCTTTCTTTCTTTCCTCTGTGCACCCTAGCATCTGGCAGGAGATTAGGGCTCAAAGTAAGGGTCTCCAATATGTTCGTAAAGTGGCTTCAATGATTATTCCAGGGAAATTCTGCAAGACCTACATTTTTATGATTTTTTATACCATGTAAACAATATAAATGCAATATTTTAAAATGTGATTTAATCTGTCATATTTTGAGTACCAGGCATTGACCAGACTGTGCATTTTTCATGATGACTTCAAGGAATTCTATGTGTTGTGATTTTACATTTAGCCTAATAATCCACTTACAATTAAATTTTACATAGTATAATATAATATTTTCAGTCATATGTTACATTTGGAATTCTGTTTTTTCAACAACATTTGTTAAAAACTATTCTTTCTACATATGCAGAAGTACATAGATTTACTTCTATTTTTAAAGCACATATTTTAAATTATTAAAAGGTGATAATGAACATTTACTAAATTCAAGAAACATTTTTTCCTATATTTCCTTTATGGTATATGACAACATATGCAAAAACCTTTGTTAAATACTTTTCCACCCCTGCAAAATTTTCTATCTTGGGTAATTTTCCTAGGTTTGCCTTTTGGGTGGCATATTTATTGCCATTATCTCTGATGTAAACCAGTAGTGATTTTGTCAATCACAGCAAGTCAGATAGTAGTAAAACTACAGCCTATGGAAGCATTGATATGACTAGATGGCAAATTCAGTCAATCAAAATATATCTGAAACATTGGAAAATTCTAAGCTTTCATCTAAATAACAAAGAGAAAATACAGTGCCCAACAACACAGCAAGATCAATTTTACGAAGAAGAATAAATCAGTATTCCTTGTTCTTGCCAAAGGCATACTCAAAACAGTCATATTAAATATTTTATCATTTTCAGGGACATTGATCTTTACAAAGAAATAAAATCACTTAATGTCTACTTACCTAAAATCCAGGTGTCTTTGAATGAAGATGTGTCCTGTTTCATTGTACTATTTACAAAAGAACCATCAAATCTCTGAAAATATTTAGCTGCAACTATTTTCATGAAGCTATCAACTGATTATTCATAATGAGCTTACTGTTTTTCTAAAGAGTGAGTTTTAGAGACTGAGTAACAATATTATTATTATTTTACTGTAAAGACTCAATTGTTTAGTTATGGCATGTGGGGTGTGTGTGTGTGTATAGAAGAATGAGATAGTGATTGGATAAGTAGCAAATTATACGTCTTAGACAAAAAAAAGCCAATTTTGTTTTCTAGAGCAAAATTGATCACTTCATTAAGCCATCTAAATGAAATGGATATGTATTGTGAATATTTAACTATGCTTTAACAATAGTTGGCAAATAATACTGTATATCATTAAGAATACCCATAAATAAAGAAAATTTGGGCCAGGGATTTAGCTCAGTGGTATAAGCACCTTCCTGGCAAGTGCAAGTTCATGAGTTTGATCCCCAGTACCCTCCTCCCAAAAAATTCGTTCATTTTATTATTTTGTTTATTCAACCAATGTTCTAAATATGTATGAAATCAGCATGTTAGATGTTTCACATATAGATATGAACATAGCAAAAAGTCTAATACTAAAGAAATAATTACCAAGTAAATTATGCATTTAAAATTTTGCTAAACTGATAAGAAAATTGAAGAAAATCATTACAGGAAACATCTTTAATTCCACCTTTTCACTCCTGCAAATATGTGCGCACACACACACACACATGCACACACACACACTCCTGGACTCCAATCAATCAGAAACATCTTTTACCATGCAGGGAAACAGCATCTGGCATATTGGAGGAAAATGCAGACAAACAATCTACATTTTAATATCTAATTCTGGAATTTTTTTGAAATATTTCTTTTGTTATTTACCTTTGGATAATTAAGAATTTATGTCATACAGGTTGGAAATCTTAGAGATTCCAACTTAATGAATCACCCATGGTTATTCAATGATTTCTGTAACTCATCATCCCATTATGAAAAATTTATTTATTTATTTTTTATTTAGAGAAAAAAAGCAAGATAGAAAAAAGGGTAGAAGGAATACAGAATTTCAAAAACAACAGTAAGAAATCACTAGTTGATAAATTACATATTGTTATCTTAGAAGTAGTTGCTCAAGTTACAAAATTAAGATAAACTATGAAATAACTGAACTTTGTACTGTTTTTGGAGAACAAACAGAAAATTCTGGTAACAGACTGTCTTACACTTAGAATGGTGGAAAGTGGAGTTACCTGTGTGGTCAGTGATCCCACAGACTGGACTTTTACACTGATTTTAGCCCCATAGTATTCAGAACAATGGGAAAATAATTTTCTGTGTAGAATATAATTTGGGGGCTGGTATTTCAAAATTATAATTCTATGTTAAATGCTTTCAAATGTTGAAGTAAGCTGGGGTACAGCCATTTACTGGGAAGGACTCAGAGAATTTTTAGTCATACACTGCTTCCTTATTCAAAAATAAAGAACCATGAAAATTAGACAGATTGGATGCGTGCTTGACATTACAATCTCACTATTTACAAGATCAAGGTGATATTTGGTTTTTTATTCATTTGTGTGTTTTTTAAGTTGCATAAGATCAGATCTATTCAACATTTTTCTCATTGGAATTTTGAATCATCTTAGTTTTTTCTTTTATTTGTCTTTTATTTTAAAAACAACAAAAAATGATAATACAGAATTTCAAAACAAAATAATAAACACTGGTTAATAGACTGTTTATTTTTATCTTCAAAGTAGTTGTTCAAATTACAAGATAGAGACATGAAAAAATGATCAAATAATTGAACAATGAAAGCACAGAGTGTTCTTTTTGATGAGCTAACAGATTAGTATTGTAGTTATGTATTTTGTATACATATTTGAAAATGTCAGTTGACAAAAATATAAAGCTCAAATTCAAAGCAAAAATAAATAAGAAGTAACCATTCTGTTGGAAATTACAAGTCAGTTCTCTATGTGCTTATTCTGACTGTTATAAATGACTATATTCAACTAGCTTCTCTCTTCGAAGAGTGAAGTTTTCAGCGTTTTCCCTCTGTTAATTTTCTGAAAGTTGCTTCTCTCAGTCTCACTGTGGAGCATCTACAGGAGAAGCATATCTGCCTGTTGCCATTACGCTAACACTGGCAGTGATTAGAATCCTTAGATGAAATGGTCCCCTTAGATTTCTGGCACATCAGACAGACTACATTGAACATCTACAACTCAACCTTCTGGAAAGCACGCACACACACACCCACACACACACGCACAATTACACCGCCATGGTTGGTGGGTAAATGTTGCAACCTGAGAACACATCTGTGACCACTAATGCTATACTGGGCATTGCAGCTTTAAAAATCTTGCTAATCTTTACTTGACTTCAAATTTCAATTATTTTGTTCCTAAGGCAAGAGGTAAGATTTAATTTCTCCAACATCTATTACAGAACTATATGTTTTCTTTTAAAAGGTGAAATGTCCTTAGAAATGTACAAACTCCAGACAAATGTACTTGTTTTAAATATGGGATATCTGCACACCACACTCTGAACATTGTGGACCCTCACAAGTAATTTGACCATGTAATTTCTTCACATTGCTTCTTCTCCAAATCCATGCCCCCTCTGCTCTTTCCTAGTGTATAGCTCACATTAGACCTAGACAGCTATCTTTAGTGCCTAAGTTGTTCAGTTTCTGCATCTTTGAAAACCTCTGGCAAACACATTAAACCTAATACTTACTGTATTTTGTTTTTAAATTCATTCATATGTAACCAGTGTTACTTCTCTTACTCTGCAAATAATTATTTTCAAATACTACTATTTTTTATTAAAAAGGTATCTAAAATAGGTTTGGATATAGTAGGTGCAGGAAGACCCTGAATTATATTCTTAGATTGGAGTCTAGTTCATAGTACACAGCTTGTTAGCTATTTGATCATACCTTATTGCTTATAATCTGTGAGCATTAATTTCTGCTAAGAGCAACAAATACAACTTAACTTGTAATGATGAGTGAAGCATTGAAGATAAGACTTCAACCAAAAACCAGAGCTTTCTAAATGACAGTAATATTATCATCACCATCATTTTTATCTGCTTGCTTCAGGGGCCTGAAATCTTTGCACTGGCTGTTAAAATGTGCCTTTTAGTTTCCTATCCACAAATAGAATAGGATGTTAAAATCGGGGTTTCAATTGGAGCTTGAAAGGGAAAAATCAATGGAAAATAACATTAAAAAGATATTATTAGCAGGGCCTCTAGAGAGATGCAGTACAACACGAGTGTGAATCCTCATCCTAGTTGTGTGGAAATGAGCTGCATATGTCATATTCTAAGATTTTATCTCCCATTTGAATGAAAAATAAGTACTTGTTCATTAATGCACCAAATATTTCAGACACCACTACGTAGAAGACACTGCTGCATGGCCTGCAAAAAAGAAATCATTTTTGCCTCACAGACTTTACAGACAGAGGAATGGACAAGAAGCAATCTAAATCATGCTTAGATTCTTCAGTTTGTTAAACTTCAACTGTTATGAGTGCCATGAAGGGAAAATACCAAATGCTACTGCAACAGTTAACAGACACGCTGCAGGAGAGTTTTGTGGAACATAGCAGGACTTTCTGCAATAATGGCATGCAGATTACCTGTGACAAAGTGTTTTGCAGATGGCCTGGCAAAAATAATGGTTTAGAATTTCTTGCTATTAAAACTATGTTTATAGTAAAGCTAATGGATAGTTTATACAAAGATAAAATCTTCTAGTGAGTATAAATGAAACATGCGTTAGTTTGCAGGCTATTTCCCCTAAGGATTCTACAATTCCTCTGAAGAAAAAAGAAGTCATACAAATACAGTATTGAAACCTCAGCAATAAACAACTGAAAGTTTATATTAATAAATTAACAGCTTATCCTGGAGGGGTCAAAAATGATCCCAGAGGAAGCAAACTGAAATCTGGTTTCTAAAAGAAGAGTAGGTTTTGTATAGATGAAGAGTAAAGAGAAATGATTAATACTAATATGGACCTTCTCTCTTTATAGCCTATGCAGGTGAGAGCTATTTATTCATCACTTGGTGAGAGAGTTTAGCCTGATACACTTCAGTGGTGTCATCAGTCACCAGTGTTTTTCTATTCTATCATTCTCAGAGTGTTTGTATTTTCAAAGTAGATAAACCATGATTTTCAAGCTTACACACATACCTTCTGAGACAAAAAAAAAGAGAAAGAACTTTCAAGCAGTCTTTATCATAGAGAAAAATCACTTTCATAGGCACTCTAAAGACTTCTCACAGATCACTAAACAAAATGAACTGCATGCTTATCTCTACCCAATCACTTAATATAGGAGAATGACGTAGTTATGATTTAGATCTAAAATGTCACCACCTTCCAAAGATCACCTGTTCATAGGATGGGTTTTGGAAGATGATTTGCTCATGAGAGCATGTCATTTCGTTAGTGGGCTAATCTGTTGGAAAAAGTGAGGATCTGATCACATTACAATGGTACTGGAGTTCACTAATTTAATTCATCCCACAATCCTGGGGGAAATGACCGTGGAAATGATCCTCACCCAATGCAGAGTTCACAAGTGAAGCAAAATTTTGCCAAGCTTCTGTTTGCAAGCCAAGTTATTCCTTCACAACAGAAGCTTTCATGAACTGAGATATTTACTGTATTGGGAGATGATAGACACAGGAAGTAGTGTCCCGTGGAGTTATACCCTTCAGGACTATTTCTAGTTCTCCTCTTCCTGTCTGGTTCTCCCTCATTTTCTCTATTTTGGGGCTGCCTTGAAGTGATCATCTTTCCTCCACGATGTTTTCTACTATGATGTTTCTGTCATGCCACAAGTGAAAAGCAGTGGAGCTACCAACAACAGATTGAAATTTCTAAAACCATGAACCAAAGCAAACATTTTAATCTTAAATGACAGTTACGGACATTATTAAGTATCCCAGGTTCCTTTTTGGTTTTAAGATTTAGATTCATTCTCCTTCCATACTCCTCCATTCTGAGATCCCAGTGAACTATTCATTCTCAGAGTACTATTCTCTGCTCCCCATAAGGAAACAATGCTCTCTTCTCCAAGAAAGACTCAATTTTGTCTCCTTTTGTAGGACCTCCAGCGTCTTCTTGCAGAGCCTTCAGGTGTATGATGCCATTGGCTACACGGAGTCTAAAAGATGCAACACAAAAATGAGCTTAGAAAACCTGTGTTCAGACCTATAATAAAATCATAGAGAAGAGTGCTTGGCTGGTAGTGAGTTAGAGCCAGAAATTTGCTTAGATGAGTGATATCAAATAACCTATGGCATCAAGTGGGCTTCCTATGGGTCCAAACTAAAAATTAATAAAAATGATATGAAGAAAAAATTTTGCTATGCCAAAACGTTGATAATTCAATATGCAAAATCCTTCCACCTATACGTATTTTTATCAAGTACAATATTTGTGCACAATATAAATATGAGTTTGTTTATCTTCTTTTTGCAAACCGTATAATAGAATGTTATACTCCCATTTTTCCTTCATGATATGCTGCTTACACACCAAGTCCATATCTTCCTGACAGTAAATGTTCAGAAGATATATTTGTAACTCACAAAATGTTATTCCCTTAACCCATTAATCTGAGCTGTTTCAATAAAATACAGCGTGTTTTACAAAGGACCTGATTCATTGAATCTGTTAGGTGGCGTAGGAGGAAGGAATTCAAAGACAAATCCAAGTATAACTATCATGTAGAGAAATGGGAAAATTAAAAATGTGAACTCTTAACATTTTTATCTGGAGAAGAGAGAACTAGAAGGTGTTCAGGAGGAAGAGTTAGGAAATTAAACAAAGAAGAGGAAAAGTTTAGGTCACTGCAGAAATTGAGTGAATGTATACCTTGCTGGGTAGTTTATGCAGGCCTCAAATCCTTTCTCAGAAGTAGAGGAAAGCTTATTACATCTAACTTTTATATTTACAGTTTTCCCATGTTTCCATACACTAAATGCCCAACACAATAGCCAGTTACTGGTGTCTGAAATGGTGATGACTCAGGGGTAAGGAAAGGGGTGGTTCAACGTCATAGCTACTTTCTTCATTACTGAGACATAATACCTGACACCTGCAATTTAAAGAAGAGCTTTATTATGGCTCACCTTTTAAATCCATAGCTGGTGGGGCTCTAAGGCAGGAAACCATGGTAGCAGAATCTGGAAGAACACAGCTGATCATCTCATAGTTGGTGGTCAAGAAGCACAGTGGGAAGCAAGGAGCAGAGGCAGGAAATATACCTTTCCAGGTCAAATCCATGGACCCACTTATTCAGATAAGTCCCCACCTTCTATCCACAGCCCAGATAATCTGATTACCTTCCCAGATCTCCATACATGAGCATGTGAGGCTCTTGGCAGACATCTAGAGAGTAAGCATAACATCTTGCTAATCTTCAGTCTTCAGTATGAGAAGATCCAAGTGTTACAGTGTGAGTTCCAACATCCAGGCACAGCGAGGTGGTTTGGTTTCTTGCGTGGACTACTTATTCTCCAAAGTACTTATTCTGTCTGTACAGTTTTTTGTGACTAGGAAATCAGTGGTTTTTCTGCCTGCTCTCCTTCATCAAACATATACAATGTGTCATTTGCTTTGAACATAAATCTTTGGAATATTATATTTTGTTTGGTGAAGAAAAATCAAAACAACAAAAATAACAAGCAACATTATTTTTGTTTGAAATTAACAAAAACTAAGTTTTCTGAAAACCAGGAAACATCAGGTTTCCTGAGTACTTTGGATATACTATTTAAAATTTTAATCCAAAATGACTCATTCCAAAAGACTTGGGTCTTTTGTGTGGCTCAGGGATAGAGTTAGAGATGGGAATAAATGGAATTCAGGAGCCTGGAGCTCTCTCTCCCCAGTGCTACAAAATGCACAGAAGTCTCAGTTGCTGAACTTAAACATAGTAAATGTAGAAAGCATTACATCCCACTCCCTGAGACTAAGTAAAGGCCATATGGGAGAAGATGACAAAGGCTGTGGAGTAAGAATGAACAAAAACAAAGAATTGTCATATTTTACACAAAAGTACAGATAATATCATTAAACACTCTAACTGATGGAAAGTAATTCAGGAAGCTGGGATGAGAGAGACAGAAACTCATGTGTCTGCCCATAGAGGGAGCTACCCCTGTTTCTCTGTATTCACCCAATACTTTGAAATTATTGATGTCTATGTAAACATTAGCATTTAATGGTTCATGTTAAAGTAAGGGTAAAATCTTCTTTACTCTTCATGAGGATTCGGAGCTGCACAAGGCAGATTTGCCTTTAAAAAATTTTATCTACTACCTACGACAACAGTACTTCATATTTATACATTAACAAGCTGTTGCTAGGAATTTGATCTATATTCCACCTCCTCATCCATGAATGAACAGGATGGGTCAAATTTATTTTAAATCACTGAGCTGAATTGCTAGAATGTGAACTAAGTATAAGCTGTCAATTTGCAAAGTTGACTTGAGAAAACTGGGTCCTTCAAAATATACTGTGATGATAGTGGGTCTTCTGATGATACTTAACTTTGCCTCTACCATATACCAGACACCGAAGGGAAGAAGCAACCCAGTATATAATGGCTAAAAACAGCTACTTTCAAAAGCTTAGACATCAGGGTATCAGTACTGTATCATCTCACGTAGTAAACGCAGGAACAGTCTGCTGATGTTAATAGCTGGTATGTATAAAGCAATTAGTCTGTGCTAAGAAGAGTATATTAATTATCTTACTGAACAATTATAATGTTCCTGTGAGATTAGTACTGTGAGTACCCTTATTTTCCTTGTTAGTTAACCTATATTTAGTGCTCAGTTCATAGAGTTTGTCGATGTCAAAACCAGAATTTGATTTATATATATTCTATTCCTGAACTGACACTGTAAAAGAGATGCTGGATGAAATACCTAGACAGATCCTGAATGTTAATAACAGATAATAGTAAGAAACTGTGTATACTGCTTTTGTGTTTTCTGTACATACATTTGTACTTATCCGTGACTCTTGGCAAATGGCCTAAAAGATTTCTAAGCTCCCGTCATTGCATATTCATAGGTTTTCTTGTAGTTTCTTCTTCAATGCACTTAACTGTGTTCATAAAAAATTCCAAAACACAATAAGTTGTGTTCAATATAGGTAAACCCATGGACATAGAAAAGAAATTCAGATTATCAATTATTATACTCTATATCCATGTGTTGCCTATATTTTTCTTTAACTAGTTTAATCTATGCTTGAAACAAACTAGAAACTTAGAAATTAATGAATATATTCTGTGTATCTGATTGTATATACTATATTTCACACTCTTTTTTTTTACTGGTATAAGCCAAGACGTATTCACTTTAAGTTTTAGTTTGAACTGACTGCCATAGCAAAGTCCCATGTACTGGTAGCTTAAATGACAATATATTTTTTCATGATTCTAGAGGTTAAAGACTTAAGAGAGTTGATTTTTTCTCTGAGATGTGTCATTTTGTAGATTTCTATCTTTATACCTTCTACCATTGTCCTCTCTATATGTCTAAACTTCCTTTTATAAGAATACCACTCAGATTATATTTGGGCCTAAATATTAGCCTCATTTTCATTTAGTAACCTATTTTGTTAACTTTATTTATTGGTACATTTTGCAGTCCATGCAGTTTGCAGATCATCTTGGGGAGTAGTTCATGTGCATATAACAGCTTGTTTCTTTTTTGATTTCCCTGCTGCTTTGCTTAGACATCTCTCAAAGACACTTAATGCTGAAACACTCACATTCTAAGGCACTGGTGGTGGGCAGACTCAAAAAAAGCTTCTGTTTTGCTCTTTCTAATCAAAACCAGTAAAATATTCAATTTAAAAGGTTTTTAAAAAAGCTTCTGTTTTGCGCTTTCTAATCAAAACCAGTAAAATATTCAATTTAAAAGGTTTCAAGATAACACCTTTAGATAGAATGTTGAATTCCTTTCACTCCAGGAAAATGACACAGCAAAATATTTTGTGTTCCAACCCTTTTACCATATTTTAATTAGATTAAAATCTAGACCACTGAATTTTAAGAAAATATTCCTACCACAATCAATTGACATACTTTTGTCTCATTATTATATCTCAAGTGGTAATATTCCTGCTAAGTATGCATTTTAACTATATAGACAACATACTATGCAACTGTCTTTTTAAGAATAAATTAGTAGAATAGGCACACCTATTTTTAACTTATTCTTCCAAAGGCCACAGCATTTGGTAAAAGTAAGTAAAATTTGATCCTACGTTAGCTATAAAGAGTGAAGTTTTCTGGAAAGTCCAGGCAAAATCAGTAGTTTTAGTCACTTCATGCTTTAGCATGATGTGAGATGCAGAGAGGAAAGAAAGGAGATCACAAACGTCTCATGTGCCCAGCATTTTGAGTTTTGACATTAAAAATAAGCTTACAAAGTGCCTAGTCAACATGTGAAAGGTTAACCATATAGCAATTATGACAGGAGTGAGGTCTGCCTTTACAGAACTTAGCCTCTCACAGAGACGACACATGGTGATCTCTAGACAGTGGTCAATTGATGAATTTCACATAGTGAGGTTACCCTAGCAGATTATTTTTTCTGAAAAAGCTCTCCTAGGTTGAATCAGTTTAATTTTAAAATTAAACACACATTTAATTTTTTCATTGAAAGGAAATATGAAGACCCATATTTTCTTATATAATCCGTAGCTATTAGAAAGCTGAATCCAAAATCATTTCTCATTAAAACAAGAACAAAAAAGTGCCTGGATGCCCAGGACACTGTGGGTTGTGATTCTGTGTCACAGCCCAACTCTGTCTAAGAAGGTGTGGGTTGGCATCCTCTGGAGTAGCTATGAAGTCCTGGGGCATCTTGCTTACAAATGAAAAGAATTACAGAATATTTTTCTATGTAAACCAGTTACTTTGAGATATTTTAAACTTTTCCTAATAATACTGACTTTTGGGAACTCTTGAAACTACTTTCAAAAGCAAGTTAACTTACAAGAGAAACCCAGAATAATCATTTTAAAATGCCATATTATTTCAGTGGTTCTCAATCTGTGGTCCTCTGCAGCATCAGTATTACTTAGAAAGTTTTAGGTTCCACCCAGGCTGAATCAATCACACACTCTGGGGCGAGATTCAGCACTATGGGTGTTAAAGACCTCTCCAGGTGTTGTAGTCAGGGGTGGCAAGGAAATGATTTGATACAGGATACATAATTTACAGAATTGTTACAAAATACTCCCCCAAAGAGTCAAACACGAAAAGTGCAGGAAATCTGTTCACATACTAAATACCCCCCAAAATCCAGCTGAGGACCTGGATTCCATGGCAACAATCTGCATGAGTCCATCTGAAGGCCTAGAGCCCATGACATCTCATGCAAATCTGTTTCATGGATCTGCACTGGAAAGGGCCAAAGATCAATGGTGGAATCCACAAAGTCTGTGCCAGCGGGATGAAGAATCTGTGCCAGTAGAACAAGGGTTCTGACCTAGAGCCAGGAAACAATGCTCAAAGTAAAAACTAGTCCTGAAAAGTACCACAGCCATTCTCAGTGACAACGAGGTCCTGAGTTCCTCTATGTGAGAAAAGCTGAGGAAGTTAGCATAACAAGCTTCTTCTGGAAATTGCAGAGCACACCAACTTCCCCTCCAGAGTTAGGAAGTGGTAAAGACCAGAGCTCTCCCAAAGTGAACCACAGCCATTCTCTATGACAACAAGGCCCTGAGCTCCTCTGGCAATGAGAACAGCCAGTTCATATCAGGAGAGAAGCTCTACAAGCTCCTCCAGGAGAACCAACAGCACAGGAGAACCGACAACACCACTTTTTCCTCTCCAGTTCTCCTAGTGTTTTTATGCTGTTGGCAACAATCCTCAGAAGGGCCGTCCTCACCCAGCACCATGCTGATTCTGTTCAGCTGGTTATTAAAAGTTGACCACCAGTTGTCAATCCACCACACCAGGTTTCCTGATACTGAGCATCTGGAAATCATATTTTCAGAATCTTTAAGAGTTTTTACTAAATCACTATCAATCACTCTGACCATACATTTATCTCATTCACTGAACCATCCTTAAATAACTGAGTAGCTCCCAGAAAGCCACTCTCTAAAAACAAACTGTGGAGGTTTTCCAACCAAATATACTGTGTTATAAAGGCAATTATGAAGGAAAATACAAAGAGAAACATGACAAAAAATTATATATAAAAAACAATTATTAGAATAGATACATGACAAGTTTTAACAACATCGTTACAGAGAAATGTATGTTCTTATATGTTAAAGCTATATGGTTGTATGTTTATATTTTTTCCTGACTTATCTTGTATTATCATTCCTGCATAATATATATATAGAAAACTAACTACCAAACTGGAATACCTCAAACCCTGAACAATAGAAATCTTTATAGTGTCAGTGTGTGTGTGTGTGTGTGTGTGTGTGTGTGTGTTACTATGGACTGAACCGAGGGCTTTGTACTGAGTTACATCCCCGGGTCTTTAAAAAATATTTTTTATTTCATAAAAACTAATTCTCCAAGTTGCTTTGGCTGAACTACAACTTCGGCCCTGGGGTTATAGATGTGTACTGCCAGCCTGGCTATAGGGAACCTTTTATTTTGCAAGTCACCCTTGATTCCAAAAATGTTCTATATCCTCATTATCATTTTTCCACCATAGCAAAAGTGCTAAATGCTGAAACAAGAGGCACGCACTCCAAGTACATTCCAAATGTGAGGGCAGTAACCTTGGATTCTGCAGTGCATGAAACCTTCAGCAGAAAGGACTCTGATTCCACATGGCTCTAGTTTAAAGATATTTGTTAATTTTTGCTAATAAGATTTAATTTCCCAATTCTATTTATATGGCACTTTACCAATAAAAGAAACCCATAAGCATGCAGTATTAGAAAATGGTTTCTTTTATTTCTTTGGTTTTTTTCTTTTATGTTTCTGAATTCTGATCCCAGGGCCTTGCATGCATTAGGCAAACATTGCAGTGCTGTAACATTCAACTACATCACTCCTATGTTATTTTTTGAAAGGAATGAATGATTCTTTTAGTAATCCATTTTTAAGTGCCTTGTTCCTTTAAGGGTCAAAAATTCAGTATAATGGAAAGGAAGACAGTTGACTAAATATATGAATCTGTGAAAATATTATATTATCTAAATAGTTTATGTTTTATCACAAGTAGTCATTATTCAAAGTATTGATTTATTTTCCTAGTCTATAAACCATAAAGGCACAATCTTGTAAACAGATAGTACTACAGTCCTAGCTGTTCTCTCAGTAGCATTGCATGCTCAGATTAATGACCAATAGGTTTCTTTCCTGACATCTATGCTTATATGGCCCAAGAGAGACAAAGACAACTTAGGAACTGGCATGAATTGCACATAGATTTCTTGGGTTTTGTTACCAACTGGGTTATTGCCAACCTTAAAAACATGTAAAGCACTTTTCTTTAACAGAACAAAAGTCAGGACACAATAAACTCCTTTAGAAAAAAAAGGGACATTGCATGTCTTTTAGACTTTATTTCAATTTTTTTTAGATACCTTACTTTTTGGTGTACAGTTGCCAGGAAAATAACATCATGTGAACTCTTACTACCCCTTTGCTAAATTGTAGTAGATGGTAAAAAATAATATTCTAATTTTCTTCAAAGAATGAGAAAAGTATGCAGGGTGGTGAGATTTAATTGTTAAAAAAGAATCAGACTTCTGTTCTCCTTATGCCAATAATTAAAGTGCTTTCTCATTAGGAAATCAAAAGTATATCTTTTCCTTACATAATATATGCTTTCAACTCTGGGGAAATCCAGAATAGCTGTTTTAGTTTTCTCACTGTATCAGCTTAAAAAATTAAGTTGCGAGAGAATTGATTGACTGCTACAAAGCAGTGTAGGTAAAATTTACTGTTAGAAAAATCTGAGATGACCAGGGATTTAGCTCAGCGGCCTGGAAAGCAAGAAGTTGTGAGTTTGATTATCTGTACCAAGAAAAAAAAAGAAAGAAAAAAAAGGAAAAAGAAAAGAAAAGAAAAGAAAAGCCTAAGACAAATTTCTAGGACACACTTTCTATCAAAGGGAAAAGGCAGAAAACTACAGTTATTACAGACACAAAAAATACTAAATTATGGTTTGGAATTGCCTGGTTTTTGTGCCATGCCTATTCCTATAAAATATAAGTAAAGTACTTACAAGAAATCTTAGACTAAAAAAAGGAGTGACAAGGAGGAATCTGGTCATCTTTATATGTAACCCAGCAAGAATATCAACAGAGTTATTCTTCCACCCAAATGTCAGCTACTTAGTAGTGATTATCTGAGTGTACTTTTTTTAAATGTCTGGTTGCATCAGGCTAGCAGAAATGAAGGCCTTTTAGATGAGAGAATTTCTATCATGGATGAGCGATGGAAGGAGAGTCAGAAGTTAATTTTCTCAAAAGAGGAGCCTTATGTTCAATTGCCTCTCAGATGCCTCCTGAACCGACTGCACTCATCCTGCCTATTAGTCAAGTGTTCATCTTTCCGACACTACTCTCATTTTGCTCATTGCCTTCCTCATACCAGTGGAAGACAGCCTCATCCTTCTGACAGACATTGGAGGCATCTCTTATTCTTTTCCTCTGTTCATCCCTTCGATCCACTCTCTTAAACTCTCTAGTTAGTTCAACTCTGAAAATAAGTCCAGAGTCCATTTTTATCACCCTTGCTATAGTCAATATTTATCTCTTTTAACAATCCTAATACTTTCATCTGCCACAATTTACATTTCTATTCTATTAGCAACATAAAAATAAAAGTGAATCCTTCCAGTTTTAGGTCAGTTCATCCCATATGCTTAGTTTGGAAGCTTAAAATAGGCACTGCACAGGCTTCTGTTTGCAGCACCCACCATTAACTTCAGATTTCTCAATAGCAAACTATGTCTATTCCTTCACATCTCTCAACATCAAAATCCTCTTGACCAGTCCTACTTCCTAACACCTGGTCATTTTTCAATAGAATTTTTATTACAGCAACCATGCAAGTTATTAATTCATTATGGTTTTGCTTATTGCCTTGTCCATTAGAGTGTGGGCTTCATGGTGAAGTGGCTTGTGGATGACCATGTAGACTAAGTGGACTAGATGCCTTGAATAGTGCTTGGCATTACTTGGTTTTAATAAATATCTATTGTGTGGAGGAGTATATCATGCTCATATATCAAAGAATAGATGCAAGTATTTCCACAGTTAATACAATTCTGGAACTAAAATTTTGAATACATATATATGTATTCAGAAATCTAGTTTTTCACAATGATCAGCTTTTAGATGTTTCTCCATATACTTTATAAAGTGCATATGGAAGGATGATATTTTATTAGATGCATATGAACTCATTTATATAACAACTTCAGATGGGAGAAGCACCCATAGAAAGAGATTAAATTAGGCCTTTGGTTTTCTCTAGCTATCTAAGATGGATTCTTAGTCTCTTTATTACTTCATGAGTCAACTTCCTATTTTTCTGCAATACCTCCTCTAAAATTTTTATTGTTATATGTTTTAAATTCAGAATTATAAAAATACATTCAGTTATTAAATTAAGTGGGTGTATTTAATATAATTATCATAAGTAGATGAAGATTATATATTCATCCACTTCGTTCAAGACTGCAGTTTTACTCAAGTTTATATAGATGATCAAAGTTCCATTTACTGTGACCTAGCGGTCTTGAGCTATTCGTCTTTTAGCTCATTAGAAATTACCAGCAACTTTAAGAGCCACTAAAAAAGTATTTCATTTAGAAATAACTCAGTTGTGCAGGTGTGAAATGACCATGATGGTCTTTAATACCCAGGTTGGAAGCAACCTTTCTGAAATCATTTTATTTTTATGGACTGTGCTAACCAGTGATGTAAAAGATGAAAGGAAGTTAGAACCATAGGAAGAAATTTGTAACTTACTGGACAAGTTGAAGCAAGGCAAAAATCAAGTATATATATATTCATTTGAAATGATTGCCTTGATTTTGATATGATATGATAAAATACTGCCCGTTTGAGGAAGGGGAAGTAGGTATACACTCTTTTGCATTTAGCAAATGCCTCCTTGTGGCCACAGAATAAGCAACTCTGTGACTGCATCCTTGAACATGAACTTGCTTAGGATTCAGTAGCAATTCTACTGCGTAACTTATTATGAGTTACTCTGTGTAAGGTCACCTTAGTAATGGGAAAACTTAATTTTCTCAGTTAGTAAATTTTAATAATAAATTTAAACACCAATGTGCCCATTCCACACCAGTAGGAAAAGTTTTTAGAGCAGGATCTCAATGCAGACTCCTCCCATAACTACTAGTCATGAGCAATAATGCTCAGTAATACTGAGCAGTAATGCTCACTTCCTAGAAGGTTGGGAGGATTAAATACCACGCACCTAGCCCAGTGTTGCTTATGCAAATGTTCAGTTAATGCTCACGTTTATCTTATGACATTCTTACTAATAATTTGTAACAAAACACATTCTCAAAAACAGTTTTGTTCAACATTAAAATTTTACACTAACTGAAATGCAATGCATTAACATGTATATTGTAAGCAAACAGGATTCTGATCTAGAAATACCAAAAATATATTTGCTTTGGCATGAAATCCATTAGAATTTTAAAATCCATTAAAAATTCTTATCTGGATCCAGTAAAGATGCCAGAACTGAGGAGATTAGACAGCTTCTAACATCAGCTGGTGCTATTAAAAATGTATTTATCAGATTATAGGAGGGTGTATTTTTATTCCATTTAATTTTTTTCAACACTAAAATGTCAAATAAATATCAATTCCTTTTTTAGAAATTTCATTTGTTTTAAGATTATACTAATTATATTGATTTTTAAATAGCAGTCAAATCTTGTACATTGTTTACTGAAATAATAAAATTCCATCTAGACTCTGGGAACGATAACAAAAGAAAATATACATATCAGTGTTGGAGTGAATACATAGGTACCCGAAGATTACTCTCCTCTGTTCAGGCATGGTGACCCACAGCTGTACTCCCAGCACTACGGAGGCTGAGGCAGAGGATCACTGTGAGTTCAAAGCCAGCCTGGCACAGAAAATGAGTTCAAGCTCAGCCTGAACTATGAAGTTAGACACTGTCTCAAAAAGACAAAAAAAGTTTAAAGTTACTATCTTTCAACTTTAAGCCAAACACATTTTTTTCAATATCTATAGTCTGTTTTTATAATTCCTCGAAGTTTAAGCATGCCTAATAGCTGGAAATAAGATAAGTGATACAATGAAATGATGCAAACATGCATTTCTTTATGGATAATGATCATAATTTATTCCATCATACACTAAGATCCTTGCTAACGGGACACTGTTAATACAGAATAACATGTGGTCCTCATCCTCAAGGAGATGGATTAGGGTCATAAGGGAATAATTAAAATGAGAAGTGCAGCATAAAATTGGGGAAATCTTTGGGGAGAATAGCTGTAAAATTGCCATTTCTATGTGAGAAGATCAAGTCACCTTCCAGCAGAAGGGAGATTGTTTCTGGGAAGAGTGGTACCATCTTAGGAAGAATAGGGGAAGTAACTTCTTAGGAAATGTAATGGAATGAGTTTGCACAGAATAGCAGTGGTAGGAAGCAGTCAGGTGCATTCTCAGGTCTTCTAGAAGATCTGTTTGGCTGGGATACAGCTTGATTTTTTTTGTCATTATGCACAGTCTCAAATCTTTGTTTTAGGCATAATGATAATTTCTTTTAACTCTTAGTGCTGGCATTTTTTTCAGTTTGTCACCTTATTAAATACAGAGTGCTTAGAGAGTCTGAGCATCCATACTCTAAAACAGAGTATACAGACACTAATGCTCACATGAAGACAGAAGGGAAAAGTCCCACGCTGCATAATGTCCCCTAAATCCTTTCCTATGGATTTACATTTCAACAGTCATTTCTTCAGTTTCTCTCTGATAAGCACTATAAGATTTTTACCATATTTAATCAGCCTTTCCTGTGAATGTGTGCGTGTCTGTGTGCCTGCCTCCAGTTCTACATTCACAGTGAGTTCTGTAGTGAATTTTTTCATTGGATACTAAATGAGTGAACTAGTTGTAGACAGATGCATAGCATATTACAGATGGGAAAAATAAGTATAACAAGTGATGTTTTTCCCTTTATTTGTTTATTTTTTATTCTCTGAATAACTCAGTAGGACCCTCACTCCACTTTGGAGGAAGGAAGGTAGGAAAGGAGTGAGGGAGGAAGGGAAATAGAATAGAATTATGAGTAAAGGTTTGAACCCTGAAAAAAGCTTATTTTCTAGGAAAACTGAAATATGAAAATCAAAGCAATAGTCCTTCAGCTACTGTAAACAACAGTTGTTGCAATAAATATCAGAATGCAGTCTGGTCCCTGTGTCCTGGGCACTGGAGTGAATGTAGTGTTCTTCCAAGGTTCAACAAGCACAATGCAACTGTGAAAGCAGGAGAAATTAACACTTAGAGTAAAATGATGGACATTTATAAGAAGGCCAGAATCTTCAGTGATAGGGTGATGCATATTTAATGCTTGAGTAGCACACAAAATAGGTTTGTGATAGAAAATGTAAGAAAAATGCTTACAAGAATATGGGAGACATCTTCTGAGAGTACCAAAATTAAGTGGAGAAGAATACTCTGAGATGAGTCTTATCATCATTGTGATTCCAGTGACAAAAATACATAGATATATTAATACATAGCCATATTAAGTACTTTGCTCACTATTAAAATGGAAGTAACTGTCACAGCTGTGTGGGAACCAAGACTCTACTAGACTCTGCATTTTTTCTGCTAATTTTGGAGGCTCAGCTGTTACTTATTTCAAAGTCAAGTCTTAAGGAGTAAGAACACCAAACTCAAAAACCTATAAAGGAGAAGACCATTTTCAATTTTTCTCAAGACCTCAAAATTAAAGTTATCAGTTTTATCAAAAAAAATATGTGGCCAGTTAAATCAAAATTTCAAAACTGCAATGAGTACTTTTAACTTAAATATAGTCCAACTTTTATGATAAATGTTTTATTTGTAATTTATATGAAATTCAATTTGACTTAATTATCCCATATTTCATCTGTCCAGTCATACTCAGTACAAAAGTATGACTGGACAGATGAAATATGGGATAATTAAGGCTTGTAGTATGCCTTGTATCAGTCTGTATACACATATTAAGAATAAAGATTATTCAGTGCTCTTAGTTCAACTTATTTGACAACTTCCTCAAAACATTAGGTAGTAGCTATGTGTTTGCTGCTGCTTTCATTAGATCAGCTACCAGCATGTTCAGAGTTTTCTCAGAATTTTTGAGCAGTCCTACAAACAGATCAAATAATGGAAAAAAGCCTTCACGGAAGTTTTAGTTATCCTCTGTATTTCATTATAGTTATTCTGGGGATTCTCTACCATGTGATTCACTCTGAAAACAAAAACAAGAGAAATAATTGATGTTTACTCTGACTATTGTTTGTCAACTTGTACCTATCTACCGTCATTGTTTTATTCCATAATGAATCCCAGCTCCTCTTTAATATAGTTGAACAGAGGAAGAAATTTTCCTATCTAACAAACATTATAGCAACTGACAAAATTTTATGCCTTAGGAATATAAAATTGCTGAGCTTGGTATGTAATTAAGAAAACTGTGTTCTCACTGAATTTCTAGTGTTTAGCAATGTTTTATATTCTCAAAGTTCTAATGCATAACTGATACAATTAGCCTCTTTGCTTTCATGTTCCTGGAGTTTTGGGTTTTTTTTTTTTATTTTAATATACTTAAAGGCATGTTGAATCACTGCAAAGTCACCCGGCATTTGACTGTGAATTCCCTGGGTGTGTGATTGTGCAGTTATGTCGTATTTTCACCTCGATTCCTCTGCTGAATTTGCTTTAAAATCATCTCCAAGTTCTGCAGCCTCTGTTTCTGTAGTAGAGTGCAATTGCTAGGAGTCTTACATTTGAAAGCCACACTTCCTGGTGGCAAATCCTGATTTTCCCAAGACATATAAACAGACATGTGTGTGACCGAATCTAACTGATGTGGTTCAGCCTAGCTAGGATTTTAGGAGGATTAAAGTAGCATTCAGGAAAGTGCTAGCCACATAGAAATTTATTAGTATATCTTATTTATTTCCTTAGCAAAAATAGTTCTGTTTGTTACCTGTGATGTTTCCCAGAGATAAATATCAATAGTTTTACTTATAATTCAGAGCCATATAAGAATCAATTCTAGATCTTAGTTTTATTAATGATAAGAGAAAGAATTTTTTAAAAATGATCATTAGTGATATGTAAAACAATCTATAGCATTTAATTGCAATATTGCTAATCCTCGCAGTAAGGATTGGCAGTATCATTGGAATATGTCTCAAATGGTTAAAACAAATCAGGAATCACTTTGGGGGAATTGGAATATGGATATGGATATGGATATTAAAATTGTTTTTTTCATTTACTGATTTTTCTGTCCAACTCCTCTAGTATCAACATTTTTAAGTGTATTTTCATTCCAGAGATACAAGATAGATATAGAAGAGACAATACATTGACATCTCTAAACTTGTAGTGAAGGGAAAAGAAAGAACCTAAGAAGTAGAGTAACTTGCTGAAGCTCAGTCAACAAGTGAGTAACTATGGTGGCCACCACCCAATATGGCACCCAGCAAATCTTACCTCCTGGTATTCATGCTCTTAACAAGCCTCTCTTACTGAGAATGGGCAGGAGTTAGCAATTTTTCTCCTAGTAACTATGATAAATGGAAGTGCCAATGTTTGTTTTTTCTCACCCTCTTCCCCTTTTTGGAAGCTAGTTGCCAAACAGTGAGCAATCAAATGGCTGAGTCCAATTGGCCTGGAAGTGAAGCCTCTTGCCCACACCTCTCCATCACCTGGCAAGTTTTCAGATGAGTGGGACCCCAAGCAACAGCTTGACTGCAATGTTATGGGAAGGCCAGAGTCACAAATATCTAACAATGCTGCTTCAGACTCTTGGTCCTTAGAAATAGTGTAGCACAAACAACTTTTATTGTTTTAAACTGCTAATTTAGGGGTAAATTTCTTATGTGTCAATAAGTAAGTAATGCAGAGCAGAGCTGTTATTGGAATATAATGTTCTTACTGTGTAGGTATTAATTTCTCCAAATAGCATATGCAATAATTCACAACTGGCTTGAGCAGGAATTTAAAATTACAATTATAAGCTTAAATTAGCAAGATGTTGGAATTATTATTTTAACTGAGCTCAAGTATTGTTTGAAAACATTTCTCAATTTACCATGCATGTTGGCCATGAAGGGCATTTCTGCTATTGACGCAGACCCAAATCTAATCAGAGCAGATCTCAAATATATTTCACCTGTTTGAGCTAGATAACTAGGTCTCACAAATCCTGCAGGTGGTGATAACTATTGAAAACACAGTACAGTATTCACAGGTGGATTGCATTCTAAATATTGTGTCAATAAAACTCAGAACTAAAAATTTAAAATAGATTGTATTTTTCAAACATAAAACTATTTACCTGGAAATATTTCCAGGTGGTAAGGATTTAAATTCTGGCTTTATACTATAAATATACAAAATCATCAGTCCTTACCTGGTCAGTATGATTATATCAGATCTAGCCAACCATAAGAACAGAGATCAAGATGAGTCCTTGCTGAGGCCAAGTGGTGTTACATCATTACCGGGAAATAGGTAGAGAAAACCTTGCAAAATTAGACAATTTAACAATAACCCACAGTCTTTGGACCATCACCATAGATTTTTTTTTAAAGCATGCTCTCACTATATAGTTCAGACTAGCTTTGAACTTATAATGTAGCCGCAGGCTGGCCTCAAACTCACGCTGAAGCTACCGCCTCAGCCTCCCAATTTCTGGAATTACAGGCATGGGCCACCACACCTGACACTGAAAACCACAGATCAAACCATCTCCATGACTTGGCCTTTCCTAGAATGCCATATATTTGGAATCATACAATATGTATATTTTTGAAAACTTTCAATTAGCAATATGCATTTAGGATTTCTTTTTTTTTTTTGCTTTGTTTATTCATTTGTTTTATTTTTTAAGACAAGATCTTTTTACTTTGTCCAGTGTACCCTTGAACTTGTGTTCCTCCAGGTTCTTCCTCCTGAGTAGTGAGGTTACAAACATGCACCCCAACACTTGACAAGATTTTTTTTGTCTTTCCACAGATCAATTATTTTTATTGCTGAATAATATTCTATTGTCAAGATGTTTCAGTTTATGTATTCATTTACCTACCTAAGGACATTTTGTTTGATTCCACATTTTGACAATTATAAATAAAACTTCTGTAAAGATAAAAGAAAACTTTCCAACCTAGTTTTCACTGAAGACTCTGAGCTATATTCAAAGCTAGTCATGACTTCCTAGATAGAGAAAAGGTACTGACTACAAATGTATTTGAAAAGACTGATGATTTCTGGTAGAGGAAGATTTCTTGAAGGAAGAAGGACTTCAGCCAGAGTTACATGTGGTACAAATGCACTGTTGTCAGGGGTGGAGGGAAATTTTAACTACAACATGTCATCATCATTGGAATTGTCTCAAAGGTTTCCTCATTGGGATGGAGACTTAAGACATGAACTAATGGTGTCATTCAAAATTGTTAGATATTGGGAGCACTGCCTTGCCACTCATTTAGCACTGTAGAGTAGTAAAAAAGGACATGTAAATTTTTTTCCTCCAAAACTACCCTGCATCTGTGATTCTTCCAGCCATGTACACTTGGATACATTTGAAGAACTTAACCTTTTTAAATGCTACCCCTGATTTAACTTTCAGGTTAGTGATTTTCTAAGGGTTCATCTTTTTCTAATTCTGCAAAAGACACTATTACTAAGTTATGAAGTGGTGTACAAACTGTTTCAACTCCATGAATACACAATTGTATTACTCCTGCTGATAAGACAACGTTTAATATTAGATGATTACCCTTCTCTTACTGTATCGCTGCTTTCTAGATATGTTATCATCATTAATTATAATTATTCCTAATCTGCCAGACACAGTTTTCCTTCTTTATCTCTTACTTCATGTATTTTACATTTTTCTCTTTCCTTCAGAATTAACACAATTAAATTAATCTTCCCATTTACTATGTGTTTAATATTAAAATAGTCCTCATGTTACAATGCATCTCCATTTGATAAAACCTACTTTCTTGGATACATATACTTTTATAAAACTAAAGAAGATCAAAATGGTTAAGTTTCTATGCTCATGTCTTATTAGCAGAACTTTGATTTAAACAAATCACAAATATTTCTATCCCCTTCATCAAAATAGAGCAATATAAAAATCTGCTCTTTAGTTATCCGGCCTAGCTTCATGAGTGCTTTTCAAAGGAACACATTCTAATCCACTAGCACTAAGGTAACTACATAGCATTATTGTGGATGAAAATGTGGCCAATTACACATTTTTGTAGAGCTACTTTTAAGTTTCCAGTAATTGCTCAATTCTTGCATAGCATGAGCTATTAACATGGCTTATCATGTAGTGTGCCAGTATTGAATTTCTATCTAAGGGGTTATTTAATAATAGCATTGAAATAAAAAATGAAATCTCTAGACTTTGAGCAATATCGCTGCTTTTACATGCTCTACAGCCTGTAATAGGCTATTAGATAAAAGATAGTAATGTATTCCGGAAGAGCAGGTCCATTGACAATGAATAAAGGGCATGATTTTATTCTTGCTTCACAAAGAGTGATGTCTGTATCTTTCATAAAAGAGTTACAGTCTTCAAAGATTTACAGACTTACATCCTTTTGCAGCTGGCATATAGCGCTTGTGCTACATACACATCTTAAGGAGATTCAGAAATATCCTGGACTGTATAGAAATAGTTCTAGGAACATAGATATTGTGAAAGGTTATAAAGCACCTAATATAAAAGAAAATATTATTAACATCTTACAATTAAACTACAGGAAAAAAGATATATTTATTTCATAACATATATAAGATTTAGTGTATATAATTTTTAAATTTATTTTCCACTGGTAAATATTCTCAATAGGTTTTAAAATTTTAACCTCATACATAATTTCAAGTTACTAAAATATTTGTTATTGAGACAATTTCTATATAAATATTGATGGATTTTTAGCATGCTTTAAATGTTCAAAAAACAGTATGTTAATAATTCTGATTGATTCATCTGTGATCAGGCCAGCTCTCAAGGGCAATGCAGATAGAAATATTAGCACCTCGGAGAGCCAGAATCATCAGAACCCATACCAAACACACTCAATTTTTGTGGTTCATTCACCCTGCAGCTCTCTTCTGTAAGACAGAATTCAAAAAAAGACACTTTTCTTTTGCTTAAAAATTATAATGTAATCTCAAGTTACTATGGTGATGGTTTAATTGACTTGTAAGGATTTTAAAGTGCCATGAGCTTCCTGTTTCGACTGAGCATTTAAAATTCCTGACAAAGTAAAAATCATTAAATACATTTTAAAAATTTAACAAGAGTTTGAAATACAGAGCAAAGTAAAGAATAAATGAGAAAACTTTCCATGACCTTCACAAGTACAGAAGAAATTTGAATATGATTTTCAAAAGACTTTTGAATTCTAAATATTGAATTTTATTAGTTTTCACTTTATTCTAGTATATGGCAAACTGCTTTTGAATGTGTGAAGCAGCTCAACAATATTGGCAGTCAATGTTTTTTACTGGATGGGAAGAAGAAATATATACATTCTCCTTCAGTAGCCTGACAGGGTAGATTCCAGGAGCACCCACAGCTACCAATGTTTGCAGGTGTTGAAGTCCCTTATGTACAGTGGCATAATATTTCCATATAACCTACACACATCTTCCTGTGAATTTCAACTGTATTTAAATTATTTATAAAACATGATACAGTACAAATGCTATTGAAGTTATTTGCTATATTGTCCAGGGAATAATGACAACAATTAAAACTATATATATTCAGTGCAGAGGTAGTTTAATTTTTTTTCAGCTCATGATTAGTTTAATCAAAGGATATTCATTTAGAATTACAGTGCAAATGCATATTAAAATGAAGAATAATGATCTTACTTTTTTGAAGAGAGATCATTTCAGTCACGAGAACACAGTCCACTAGTTTGAGAACTAGACCTCAGTAAAAAACAAAGAAAGACATTATTGCAGCAATTCGTTTAAAGTCAAAGAAAAGTCTCCTTTCTTAAGGCAATACACAGACCACAAAATGAGAAAACTGATTGAGAACAGAGGACCTATCTGAATTTTAAAAGGAAAATTAAGCACAGGATCATGATTTGCTCATCTGTCATAGCAAAAAAGTTACTTTCCCCATGGAGACAAAGATCTTGTTTCTGTAAAATTTGGATTGAGAGTCTTTGTAAATTTAGTTGGCCCCATTAACAACTACAAACAGTTTGAAAACATATTCAGTGAGCTTATTAATGTTGGCTTATCTTATACATAAACAGTGTATTTGGTTTGGAAGTATTACATATATAATAGAGAACAGAGCAAACGCAGTTTTAAAACAGAGTTGGAAATAAAGATGTATTTTTTTCTCTTGAAGTTTTAACCTAGAACAGGAACATAAAAAAAACACTCTAAAATATATTATTTTTTTCTAGGCACTCTATTTGTATGAAAGGTAGGAAATTAATAATTTCCTCTTTTGCATACCACATAAAAGATATGTATATCACAATTAGAAAACTCTATGAAGGGTCATTTTGGATGAAAAGATCATCCTTGAAAAAGCATACATTTATAAGGACTGGGGGTTTAGCTCAGTGGCACAAGCACCTATCTGGCAAGTGCAAGGTCATGAGTGATCCTTGGAAAAAAAAAAAGAGGATACATTCATTAACTATACCAATACAGCATTCTGTGTACTCATAATACAAAGCTTATTAAAAACATTCAGAGGACAATCATTTTATTTATTCTGCTGCTACTATAAATTTTTTTACTCCATGAGACAATTGTATCCCTATGCTGTTACAAGCATAATTGGCACTAACATATTTCTGGTTGATAATCCTCACACCAGTACCAACTTGCTTCACTATGAGATAAAACCATTTTACTTCACTAAATTTTAATTCCTTCATTCATAACTGCAAACTTATTAGATTACTTTATCTGAAAGTAAACCAAGTTCTATTTCTTCATTTACAGAACTATTGATTAACTGTGAACAACTGTTACATAGACTGATATAGCTGAGGGATTTGCATTGCATTATTGAAATTTGATATCAAAATAGCAAATTTATTTTTTTCCTTTCGTTTTATTTTAAGCCCCTCCCACAACTGAAAACATGTAAAGGGAAAAGAAAGAAAAGGAATGTCTCATTTTCCTTGTCCTCATTACTTTCTTTTGGTGTACCCTGCCCGAGTTTCAGTGATTGACTTGCTGCTCTAGGGAAGAGAGATCTGAAGATCAGCTGTTGAATACTGTGTGTTCAGGAGCTGTTGGGAAATGCACCTGCTAGAAGCCAGGTGAGAGTTTTTGTAAAAGAGATTTCACCATTTTTCCACAGATCCACGTTGTTGGTGTCATGCTCACGAACACACTACTGATTTCTTTTACAGACCTTAGGGAATCCAAAAGTATTACTAAATGAGAAAAAAAAAAAAACCTGACCATACTTTTTCATGTTTCAGTATTGAACAGCTGTTAATAACAGCAACCAAAAAACCCAGACAACTATTTTCTGGTCCCATTAATTCCAGTCTCTACTTACCTAATGGATGATCTGCTTTACTGAAATGATAGCATTTCCTTAGCTACAGTTGTAGCTAATTTGTTTATAAGAACGAAATAGAGAAGATACTGATTTGCCCCAATCAACCAATGAGAAGAAGGATACTTGCAGCATGGTTATAATTGTAAAGGAGAGATTTTGACTTAAAATTCATCATGTTCTAGATGAATGATATCCAAAAAGGCATGAGTCAGTCCTCCTTTAGAATCGTATTCAGTTTGTAAACCTTCAGTAGAGTGATGCACAGAATGACATTTTATGCTTTAGCCTATCAATATATATCCTTATTTAGCTTAATTTGTACTCCTTATCTAAGCTTTTCTTCTCATGTCTAGCACTGTTAGATGTCAAAGGTGAGTTTGTGAAAGATACTACTGAAGAATTGTTTGGTGAATTGCATTAGTACGTGAGTTTGAGGTCGATAATCTGTCAGTTTCACAATTTAAATTCTACTCCTTTAAGAGAGATTGCCTCCCCTTCTTCAAAGTGTGTGCTGAAAATTTATACTGGCTTGTGGGCAATTTATAATTGTATTATAAGTAAATCCTTTGCAATTACTAATTAAAGAATCAAGACTGATATTTGCCATCATTTCTCTGGACCACAAAATTTCCAGTTTATATGGAAAAATTCTAAATAATCCTTTATTAAAGTGGCTAAAAAGAAGTAAAGCAACTTATGTTAACTAATAAGAAACCCACAGTGGACATTAGTCTGATATCTTTATAATCACATAAAAATTCATATTACATGGAATGACAGCTAAATTAGGTAAAAAATTGTGAAAATTCTTTAAAGATATGCTTTTATACAGCTATGCATATCAATTTTTGTTTTTAAGGGGTATATAGATAAGTATGAGCTTTTACAAAAGTATTTTTCATTCACAAAATAATAGTGCTACATCAAAAATAACTACAGAAAATTTCTATTTTAAAACATGTAGACTAAGGAAATAACCAGAGATTAGTTTGATCACTTCTATATATCTGCAAATGTAGATCGCACTTTAGAAGGTTTAGTGTCATGAATCTATTAATCTTTGTATCAATTTCACTTAGATGTCTTATGAATATCTCAATTCATTACATGCAGACTTGATTTTTGATAATTTCTATACATGTTTTCTTTTTCTTGGACATCTTTACTGTACTAATTGGCTCTCAAATGTCCCGCATTTTCAAGATGGGAAATGGGAGATTTCTTTTATGTCTCTCATCTCTATTGCCCACATTTTACCTAAATGCAAAAAGGTTTTCCTATAAAATGTAAGAAGGCTCTGGCCAGCTCCATTATCATTATGTTAGTTGAAAGGTAAGGGCCTTTCTAATCTGAAGTACCCACAATTTCCCTGTGTGAGTCCCCTACCTACTAGTATTGTCTTCTAAGTTGTTCCTCTTACAAGTGAGAATTATCTTTTTAGTTTGAAGTGAGCCTTCCTATTTTAATCCCTGAGTCTATTTCACATAATCTCTTTGCATTTAATACAATATGAAAAACATTTGAAGAAATAAAAATAAAGGAGGCTCACAGAGTCCACAGAAAGTGACATCTACTGATCTCTTCAAACTCATCTGACAACAAATCTCATTACTTACCCTGACAGGATTTCAGCCGGTTGATCTTTCCTTTGGTTACTGAAGAGTTCTTTCTTGCCTCAAGATTTTTGTGCTTGATGATTTTGCTCTTAATTATTTTTCTCTCTTTTATTTCTGATTCTTTTATTAAAGAATATTTTACTTTCGAACCACCCTTTTTCAGCTTATTTAGGTGTAATAATCAACCACAGCCAGTTCAAGAGAGTATCACGGTGAGTGGGACATAGATACTTATGACAGGATCACCACTTCAGTATGTCAAACATATCCGCTTCTCCTTGCCTTTGTTATTTCTGTTTCTAGCTAACCAGTTTTAATATCTCTAATTACAGATTTGCATTTTTATAAATATTATGTGTACATGAAAACTTACAGAATATACCCTTTTGTGGAAACACAGTGAGTTCTGACTTCTTCAACACAATGACACTATTCCATTCATACTGTTGCATGTAGCCAGGGCCATACATATCTATTACTAATTATCATACTATTGTTTGGAGACACCAAAATTTGTTTCATCATTTATATGATGATGTATATGAGAGTTGGTTCTACTGTGGGGTTATTAGGTTTTATGAAAAAGTATTTAATTGTTAACTGTATTTTTAATATTTTAAGAAACTACTAATATCTTAAGTAGTAACATTTTGTTCCACTATAGCATGTGAGTTCTGCTTCCTGAATATTGTTATTCTTGCCAAAGTTAGTAAGTCAATCTTATTTTTAATTTAGTACTTAGTTGGATCTTATTGAATTATTGATTTGCCTTTTGTGAAATATATTGATGATCGTTTCTTAAGTTTATTGGTAACATTTAGATATGCTTAATGTTCACTTTAATCATAAGGAATTTGTGTCTGTACATTACTTATTGTGGTTCCTATTTTTTATTTTCAATCCTTTCCCCTCCCTTCAACCTCTCTCCGTCTCTTCATTTACAAAGCATTGTTTCCATTTTATCCTTTTTTTTATCATTTCTTTTTTCTTTTCCCTTCCTTCTCTCTTTCCTCTTTCTTTTAACCAAATTCACAATTTGTATTATTCCTCCTGTTTCACAATACTATTAAATGTTTTGGCCTTTATATTTCTTTTTGGTTTCTCACAAAAAATGCAATATTTATATGATTGTCTGATATTTCATTTAAGAGTATGGTCTCAAGGTGCATCTACTTACCAGAAATCCCTTAAGGTTATCCTTTCTAATAGCTGAGTAGCCATTGTATTAAAAAAAAAACATCATTTTATCCATGCCTCAATGATGGACATTTGAGTTATTTATAAGATTTAGCTGTTATAAAATGTGCTGCTATAAACATGGGTGCACATATGTCACACTGGAATGATGCATGTAATTCTTCCAGGAAGATATCCAGAAGGAAAATAGTTGAGTCAAATGGAACCTCTAATCCGAGTTTTTGGAGGACTCTCCACACTTATTTCCACAATAGTTTCACCAGTCTGTACTCCCACCAACAAGAGATCTAGAATAGGAATAATAATAATAATAGTAATAATATTAATAATAAATAAAAATCTTAGTCAACAAAAGCCAGGTAGGGTACATCACAATTCTCAGTTTAAAATCATACTACAAATCCAGTGTGATACAAACATCATGGTACTGGCAAAAATAAAGCCAGAAAATAGACTAAGAGTAATGGCAGAGACTACAAAAATGTAGAAACAGCTCCAAATACACTCAGCTTCCTTACCTTTGACAAAGGGGACAAGTACATTCATCATAAGAAAAATAGCATCTTTAAGAAATGGTGCTGAAAGTTGTCTTTCTACATGCCAAAGACTAAAGATAAACTTATGTCTCTCACCATGCACTAAACTAAATGAAATGGATCAAAGATCTAAATACATTGATGATCCTTCATATGTTTATTTACTGTACATATATAACTCCTTTTTGAATAGTTATTCACATGTTTGTCTAATTTTTAAAATTTGGTTGATTACCTTATTATTGTACTGTAAAGGTCCTTTATTTATTACTGATTAAGTACAAGATTTTGTCAGATGTATGTTTAGTAAAATTTTACTTCTCATTTCTAGTTTGCTATTCCAGTTTTCAAGTCTCTTTAAAGAACAGCCTCTTAAAAGTTGACTTCACTTAAAATAAAATATTTGAGATTCATAAAAAAATCAATATCTGAACTTGATAAAATTTAAATAAAATTTTCTTTTATAATTTGAAATGTTTGTTTCATGCAGATATTATTTCCCAATCCCAATTTCCTTAAAATTGTTTCTTCAACATATTATATAATTAGATCTTATACAGTGAGATATACAATCCATTTTGAGCAATTTTTATATATGGTTTGATAGTCATTTTAATATGGTCATGAAATTTTTTAAAAAGCATTTGTAGAATAAATGTTTTCTCATTTTATTGCTTATCATCTAAGTGAAAATATTCATCTGCAATTGCTCCTAAATTATTCTATTTTTCTATACCTATTAATGTAAACATTATATTTTTCTTTGGAAAAAACTGATACTGTTTTAATAAAGTAGAACAAAAATGTTAAAACTGAATATAATCGTGAAGAAATGTACAAACCCAAATTGAAAGTAACTTTCTGCAACATTACTGACCCGCAGTTGGTTAATATTTAAAAATAATAACCAAATAAAAGAGAAATATAAACTAATAGAGTTGTTAAAGTCGAGGAATATTAAGCAAGCTGTATCAATTTTGTTGAACGGAATACTAGAGCAGATTCTTTTCATTTGTCATAAATAACATCACTGGGATAATTGATGAAATTTGTATACAATTTAATAATAGTACTGTGTCAATATGAATTTTAAAATCTTCATAATTGTATTGAGGTTATGTGATTTAATTATTTTAGTTTTTGAAAGCACATACACACTCATACAGGTATTCATAGAAAGGCAACAATAAGACAAGTATAGTTAAATATTAATCATCAAGAAATCTCAGTTCAAGGCAAACTCAAGTTCTTTGTAGAAATTATTTCAATATACAATTTACACAAAGAATGTCATGTGGCAAGTAATAGTGAACTGAAAAAAAATTATCCACCCTTTTTAAGTGAAGAAAGCAGAGTTTAAAACTATATACAAAATATTAGTGGATAGTTTCTTAAAACACCAGAAGTACTGATATTTAGCTTTAAATGTTGGGAATATTCATGATTATAACTTTACTTATTCATATATTTCCATATTATCAAAATATTACCATATATGTGCATTATTTTTATCATCTGAAAAATTTTTAAGTATATATATTTCTTAAGTAATTACTTAATTTAAGGCCAAATAACCATTTCTTGAATGTGTGAATTTCTTTTGTCCTCTTCCTCTGATAAGTGACATGTACTTCCATTCCACTGAAGACTATTTGAACTTTTAAAATAACTTGCAAAATAACAATAGTCTGAGGCAGTACAACTTTAATTCCTCATAGTTTCAGTTCTCTGAAAGCAAGAGCTGAACTTTGCTTGCAGTTTACTTACTAGCTGGCTTAGTTACTTCTTTCACATTAAGACTCAATACACAACACCCACAGTTCTAAAGAAGAAATGTTTATTGTGGCCATAGGTTGGACAGATTCTAGTGCATAGTACACTGACTCCAAGGTAGGGTAGCATGACAGAGGGACATGGAAGAGGAGAAATATTTCATGACATGGCAGGCAGAAAGCAGAGAACAATCAGAAGCGGAGGTGGGGAGGGAAACCCTTCCACTCAAAACCCCATGAGCTGTCTCCTCCACCAGGCTTCATCCCCCAACAGCATATTTAGCTATGAACTCATCAGTGGGCTCATCTACTGATGAGTGTCAAACCACCATCCTCCACTCACTTTCCAAAGCTCCACCTATGAGTAGTACAAGGTTTGCAGGCACACCTGATATAAACCATAACACTGGCAGTGTAGTGACACATCTCATTTTTCTGTTTTTTATTTTTAAAAAGGGAAAACACTACTGAGTATTTTGTAGGATTTATTATGACTGAAATTGTATCCCCTGAAAAAATTACGTGCTGAAATCACAAAACTAAGTCTTAGACTGTTACCACAATTTCAAGACAAAGATTTTGAATAAGTGTTTAAAGTACCATCAGTGTGATTCCCTAATCCAATATGAGTGTTTGCCTGCTAAGAAAATGAAATTTGGACATAGAGAAAAGATGTGAACAGATGCAGAGAGAAGACACCAACCTTTAAAAAAAAGTGTGTGGCGGGGGAGATCTGGAACACATCGTACACCTACAGAACTCAGAAGTAGTCAGTTTCCCTAGTACTTTAATCTCAGTCTTCCAGCCACAAGAGATATGAGCAAATACATTTCTGCCATGTAAGTCACTCATCTGTGGTATATTGTTATCACAAACTAAGATTACAGTGAGAATCAAATGAGATCACATAGATAAAGTCTTAGTAAGTCCCTGGTATGAAATAAACTCAATGAAAAGTTATTTATCATTTTTTTGATAGAGTTCTCGTGAGTAGCTACTGATATTTTTTTCTAAACAGTCACCCTGTAGTAAAATATATAATTTTTTTCATTAGTTAAGTCAAAGATTGTGACCTGAAAATCTCTCAAAATAATAATTACATATTAGAAGTGATCCAAGAGTTCATTTAATCTATCTCCCTTTATTTGACTGCTAACATAGCATAATTTTTGTCTGTGTCAAAGGCAAAGCCATATTATAGTAAAGCACTCCAGATTTTCACTGAAGAATTATTTTAAAGCATAGCAGATTGCTTATAGCTATGCTTCTTTTCTGACAAAGCTGGAATCTTTCTGCATAAAAACGGTATTTCTCATCTTTTTCTTCAATATGGACCTGTATGTCTATGTATCCCAATAAAAAAGACTACTGTCATTGCCTAAATTAGTTGTATTACATAAGGAGTATTCTTTTCTTTGAATAAGAAGACCATCTCCAGAGCCCTTTTTTATATTCCAGGAAACAATAGGAATTTTAATTTATATTTATTTCTTTGGCACATGTCTGAATCTGATGTTCAAACCTGAGTTGAATAAGCTGGCCACACTGGAGTAGACCTGAGAACAGGTTGGTGAGCCTAGGCAACTCAAGGTGGCCTGATGTCATCCCAGTGGAGCTGAGAATGATGTCAACCCAGTGGAGTTGAACTTGATTGAGAGGCTATCACTTCATGCACCACTAGTGCAAGACTGGAAATCTAAAGCCAAGGGTGAAATGAACAACAGGTCTGAAAGCTGAGTGCATCAAAAACAGATTAAAATGAAGTCTCAAGGAAATGGAATATGAGAAACAGACATAGTAGTGGATATCATAATAGAGCTGAACACATATAACAATAACTATGTAGAAACATTATTACATATAGTGTCATATCTATGGAATACTCGGGATTGGTAATGTGAAAGAATCAGACAGAGTGGAGGAAATCTTACACACCACAATGAACAAAAGAATTTGGGAAAGTTATTGATCTTCATTTCATTACTTTCTAGCCACTAACGACAATTCTTGATGATCATAAAAACATGGTAAGGGCAAAGCAGAAAGAAAAAAACAAATAGAAGAAAATTGTAAATAATCAACTTTTTATTGAAAGTCCTTTTTTTGAATTTGACCTTTATTTGCAGTATCATATTGACTCTAATATCAACAACTAATTCTGAATACTGACAGAAGAAACTAAGTAGGTTGACAGTCACTCAGTATTTCAGCAATGCTATTGGTCTCATTCACGGTCCCAGTAACTTAGAACCATGTCTTAAAATAGGCTCCTTCTAGACTGTAGAGAGTAGCATATACCTGCAATCCTAGTTCTTTTGGAGGCTGAGGGAAAAGTGCTGAAATTTTAAAACCATCCATAAATTTTAGGGCCAGAGATATTGCTCAGCAGCACAATGCCTTCCTGGCAAGAACAAGGTCCTGAGTTCAATTCCCAGTAAAATAAAATAAAATAAAATAAAATAAAATAAAATAAAATAAAATAAAATAAAATAAAAATAAATAAATTTTTAAAATGGCTGAGAAAGTAACTCAGCGACTGAATTCTTGTCTAGCATGTACTAGTCTGGATTAAATTCCCATTACTGAAAATAAAGAAGAGACAAATTCTAGACACCTATGTTGATTACTACTTACAGTGCCCCTCATCTCAAAGTTTACTTTATCCTTGCCAATCTTCCAAGAATGGCAATCTTACACCTAAGAGCTGTATCTATAACTAAGTACTAGCTCCTTCTGTGACCCCAAATATCTGAGTGTGCTCTTCTTATAAGTCATAGTCCTTGTGTGTTTGGTCTGTATTCTTTTTAATGTGGGATAGTGTCTTGATTAACCTCTCACAATGCACTATACTTTAAACATTAGGAGTTCTGTGGCATGGGCCATCCTCTTATCATATATCTCTTATAGTACTTCATGACACATTTCTCACGATTTTGATTCTTTTCTACATAGTAATCTAGGTATCTCCAAATGCTGAAGGATTTGTGCTGTCTTGCTTGTTTGAGCAGCATTACCTCCCTAGAGTATCTCATCTTCATTTCACTTAAGCACTTCTTTCAAAGTTTATGTAAAATTATATTTATTCTCTTTGTTTTCTTTTGTTGGCCTCAATAAAACATAGCTTTATATTCCCTCTATTTCAACCCTCAACTATAAAAATGTGCGTGATTATTTGTAAAGTAGTATAAGAGATATAACAATAAAGTTGACATAAACTGAATATGTGATTACTTAAGATTCAGTGGGTAGCCTTGGGAAATTTTGAATTGTTACAATCATAATAATAACACCAAGGGACAATTTTACAGCAAGAATTTTTCCTTTGAAAAAATCAGATACTTTCCATTCTTTTCTTTGACCTTGGAAAATAAGTCAGTAGAATGAAAAACCCAAATTATGTGAGAAAAGCACCAATTAAACCATCTTCACTTAACATAATAGGAAATACAAAAATGACAGTTTTATCAAGTTAATTCAACACAAAAATTGACTTTTTGAAATGACACCTGCCAACTGATTCTAGAAGAGTCAATAGGTAATCAAATGTGCTGCCCCAGTGCTACTCAGGGTCAGCTGGTAAGTGGCTGAGACTGTTCTTGACAGAAACAATGAAACTGACACAGGGTAAAATACAGGACATAAAAACTCTAAGTAAGATCAATGGATACATAGAAACAAAACATCAGGAAAAGAAAAAGAAAGGATTCAGCAACGGATGAAGAAGGAAATGCCAATAAATAATCAACACATCCCAGAGTATCTCTCAATGTTAACAGCTTCAATTGTCTAATTAAAGACACAGATTGACCAACCAAATCAAAACTCTAAATCCAATAGTCTGTTTCACTGGACAAACTGATCTCATTCCAAAAGATATACATGGAGTAAAAATTAAATGATAGAAAACAACATTTGTTTTCTTTTACTGAAAAATGGTAAAACATAATTTCATAGCAAAATAACAGGAGAATTAAAATAGTTAATATATTGCATATTGTCACTTTGAAAGTACTTACTCAAATTACAAGTTATAAAAATTTCTCTAATTGATATTAGCAGGAATCTTCCTTTGCAATGAACTAAGAGACACTAATTTGCATTTTTCTCACTTTTCCTTTCCTTCCTTTCCACTTTTCTCCCTTCTAGTTTCTTTTTCCTTTTAAACAATTACTTCTTATTTCACAGTATCTATTGTACATTCTAGACCTTATTTGTTCTTTCAATTTCTCCCTCCAGGGAGATAATTCAATGTTTATACATGTGAGTCTGATTTATTTCACTTATGAGTATGATATCAAGTTGCATCCATTTACTTATAAAAGTCTCAAGTTTATCCTTATTTATGGCTAACATTCCATTGTATAAAATACCACATCTTTTTTATCAGTTTCATGGTTGATGGGCATTTGGTCTGTTTTCAAGATTTAGCTATTGCAAATTGTGCTGCTATAAACATGGTGCACATATATTGCTGTTGTATGATGCATTTAATTCTTATGGGAAGATACCCGGAAGAGGAATAGATGAGCAGAATGAGACCTCTAATTTTAGCTTTTTAAAGAACCTCCATACTGACTTCCAGAGTGGTTGCACACATCTGCATTCCTGCCATCAGTGGAGAAGGATTCCTTTCCCCCAGCCTCTCCAGCATGAAAACAATTGGTAACAACAACTAGTTGATTTCTTGATGGTAGCCATTCTTTCTAGGGTGAAATGGAATCTCACTGTTGTTTTAATTTGTATCTCTCAAGTGACCACTGATGTTGAAAATTTTTCCATATATTTAGTGGTCATTTGTATTTTGTCTTCATCGGAGAAATATATATTCATCTCAGATGCCTACTTCTGGATTGGATTGCTGAATTTGTGAAGACTGATTTTTTTCAGTTCTTTATATTTCTAGATATAAGTGCTTTTTCTGAGGTAGTAGTGTTTAAAATTTTTTCCCACTCTTTGGGTTGTCTTTGCACTCTGTTGGTGATTTCTTTTGATGTGCAACACCTTCCTGATAAAATGACATCCCAGTTATGATTCTTTTAAATATTTCCTACACAGTTTGGATTTTGTTAATGAACTCTCTGCCTATACATATGCCTTCAAAATTTCCACTGTCTCTTCCAGTAAATGTGTTGTAGAAACACACTCAGCCACACTATCTTTGACAAAGTGATCAAACATGTTCATTGGAAGAAAGATAGCTTTTTAATAAATGGTGGTGGGAAAACTGGCTCTTAACATGGCAAAGACAAAAACTAAACAAATGTCTATCACCATGTACTAAACTAAAGTCAAAATGGGGTGAAGATTTAAATATTAAAATAGAAAACAGTATTTCATGCACCAGGACCCTGAAAACAGGCAGAAGTAGCCATTCTTACATCACACATTATAAACCTCAAGCTAAAACTAATGAGAAGACACAAAGAAGGTTACTACATACCAGTTAATGGAATAAACCATGAAAAAGAGATACTATTGATGAGCATGTTGGAACCAAATACTGGAGTACTCTGAAAAAGGAGACTGAAGAAATATCAGAAAATGGAAAGATAAAGCTGTCCCCTGCTGCTCGATAGACAGAACCAATATTGTCAAAATGACCATACTCCCAAAACTGTTATGAAGATTTAATGAAGTCCCAATCAAATATCAACAACATATGATATAGAACTAGAAAAAACTATTCTAACATTTATGAAGAGGCAGAAGAGACCCAAAATAGCAAAGGTGATTTTGGGCAACAAATTTAGGGCGGGGACATCACAATCATTGATTTGAAGGTGTATTACTAAGCTACCATAATAAAAACAGCAGGATACTGGAACAAAAATTACTAAGCTACCATAATAAAAACAGCAGATACTGAAACAAAAAGATACATAGAGCACTGGAATAGAGTAGAAGATAGAGAAACATCCCCAGAAACATTCAGCTATCTGATTTTTGACAAAGGGGCCAAAGGTGTATGTTGGAAGAGCGATACCCTATTCAACAAGCAGTGCTGAGAATACTGATTATATGTGTGCAGATTATTGAATCTGGACTGTTATTTATTGTAGAATACTAAGTTAAAATCAATCAAAATGGACCAAGTAGCTAAAAATTAAGACAGAACCATTAAATTTACCAGAAGAAAAACTGGTAAAGCATGGCATAAATGTGGAAGGGATTTTTTAAACAGAACCTCAGTTGCACAAAAAATGACAACAAAAATCAGCAAGTGGCATTATATCAGACTAAAAAGCTTCTATGGAAAATGAACCAGTTTTTGAGTGAAGAAACAACCTACAGAATGGGAAAACAATTTGTGAACTACTCCTCAGAAAGAGGACTAATGTATAAACTATATAGAGAACTCAAAATTTAAATGGCTCAAAACTTAACTCAGTCAAGGAATGGACCAGAAAAATGAACAGAAATCTCACCAAGGAAGAAATAAAAATAGTAAATAAAAACTGTTCAAATCTCTGGCCATTACAGAAATGCAAATTATATTGATGCTAATATTTCATTTTACTCTGGAAAGAATGGCGATCATTAAGAAATCAAACAATATCCAATACTGACATGGGTGTGATGAAAAGGAATCATGTTCCATTTTTACAAGAAATGTGAACTAGTGCAACCATTATAGCAATCAATATGGAAATCTATCGCAGACTGCTTTAGTAGGTTCTAATCTCTTGCCAAGTTTCAGGGCGTATGGCAAGAAGAAAGCAAGAGACAAAATAGCGGTACAGCGTGGATCTGAGATGACCAGTTGTTCACAGGGAGCAAAAGGCCACAAGGCAGCCAGAATCTTGATATTTATTGATTACATCTGTATCAAGGACAATGCGTGAAGGGTAATGAGTGTTTCTAGGAGCAGTAATGGTGACGGTGGTGGGCTAATAAGAACAATGCATTCATGTAAGGATGAGACAAGTGATGGAATCAGGGGAAACTTTCCTCTGGTGACTTAGTGTCCTCACCAGATCTTCTCTTGTCCTATGAACCTCACAGCATCACTAGCCCTAGAGCTTTCAGCTGTCACCAGAAAAAAACAGGGAGTTTCCACATTCCAATACGATTCAAAGGACAGGACAAGGACAACCTCAGATGTCCTCTAGACTCAATTTATCATTTGTGGTCCACATTAGAGATCTACCAAAGAACTGAAATCAGAAATTTCGTATGACCTAGGGATCTGCTGCTAGGTATCTGCCCCAAAGAGCATACGTTGTCATCAATTTACAGTGATACACACATATCAATGCTTATAGAACCACTATTCTTAATAACTTAATCTTGGAAGCAGCTTGAATACCCATCAATATATGCTTGAATGAAGAAAATGTACCTATACATAAGTGGGACACTACTCCAGTATAAAGAATGACAAATTTGAAATATTTGTAGGAAAGTGGAAGCATTTGGAAACACAATGTTGAGCAAAATAAATCTGACACACAAGCTTAAATATAATATGATATCTGTCACTTAATGAAGTAAAGCACAAAAAAATAATAAAAGGGATATAAGGGAACAAAAGTATGATTATCTTGCAGTGGAGTTTTTCAAGGGAACATATGTGAGGGGTGAGGAAGAGGAGAAGAGGAAATAAGAGGGACAAAGATGTGATATGCAGAGAAGCCTATTAACTTCAATTAATGTAATCATTATATGCCATAGCAAGAGTTAAGATTAACAGAATAAACAAGAATGAAAATCAGGATAGGGGAATTGGAGGAAGAGGGGAGGAGAGACTAAGAGGAGGGAAAGGGGATAAAAAAGAAACAAGCCGTAGTATGTACAGGTACCCACTCACCAAGATGAGTATAAAGTGCATGTACTGCAAGCGTACAATGAACTTTAAAAGAATACAGTGTGTACTTATCACCCTTATTTACTGGATCTAGTACTGTGTGACTTCTGATTCTTTCTCAAAGTCAAAATGACTGTGAAAGGTAGAAATTTTGACTTAATTTAGGGCATTGAGGCAACTATAACAGCCTAAATAAAGAACATTTATGAAAGACAACTTCCAGAACTGGCTTAGAGTGTTGTAAGCATGAGGAGATAAGTATGTTCAAAGTTACATGAAGTATTTTGAGGGAAATGTATTATAATGTCTTTTATTGTAACATTTTTAATTTAAAAATGAACTGTATTTTTCCCAATGAAATTTATTGATTTTCCTGTGTAATTTCTATTCCAGACCTAATTTCAAAGGATCTTCATCTGTTTTCATTATGAGAATAAAAATCATATTTCAAGTTCCAAAAAGAAAACAAATGAAGAATTCTAAACAAGATGCATTGTTTAATATATAATTTCCCATAGTGAATACTTTGTAAATAACAATAGTTATCCAAATATAAAACATTTGGTTTAAGAAAAATATCATTTCCTTTAGTCATATGATAAATATGTGAGGTGCATCTCAGGAGCAAAGAACACCTTGGTATAATAAGAAATGCTTTATATGCAGCCTCAGAGGCACTGAGATAAGATGCCATCATGTGCAAAGCAGGACTCCTATTTGGGCTTGGGTACTAAATCAATGTTCTTACATGTTTTCCTGAACAAGAAGCAAATTGTCTTTACACCTTAAAGAAAAACGAGCAACAATCATTGAGTTATTTACAGGGAGCTGAACCAAAGACAAGATGGACGTTAAAATCCCTGGCTCTTGTCTAATATTCTGGAAATTTGCTTGATTTTGATATTTCAGTGATTAAATAGCAAACAAATGTTTTAATAAAAGTTTCATTTGCATGTCTCTTCTTATGATAAGACTTCTTTCCTTCCTTCCAGAACACTAATGTTACATGCAAATACACTACTATAATATCCATCCATATATATTCAAAATAAAGCAGTTCTTAGTGAAAATCTGAGAGAATTTTCTAATCATTAATTCCTGCAGTAAGGAAAAATTGTCTTTCAAATTTTTACATGTTTATGTTATTAAAGTTTATTTTGAGGAAGAGTTTTACACTTGTTTAATTTTCCAACACTCCTCTGACTCACCTTCTCCACACTCACAATTTCCTCCCTTTATATGCTTATATAGAAAATATAATTTTATATAAAATATGAAGTATACATAGATTTCCTCTATTTTGCTATGTAAAAGACCCTGAAATTTCCATGCCTTGCCTCTTAAACTAAGTGTCCCACTGGCTTTACACCACAAAATAATATTCAGCAAAAAGTGAAGTCATCCAGGTTACAACTGCAACAATCAAAAAACCACAGGTTGAATTTTCTTCACAAAATATTTGACAGATATGATAAGCAGGTAAACTTCTCAAGGTCACAAGCTGTTCAGGCTGCTACATCTCAAAGCACTTGAAATACAATTCTTAATGTGTTTTTTCTGCTTTGAACACACTAACTTTTCTTTTAAGAAATAATCTTATTTATTCTTCAAGGTATAGTTCAAAGTATTACTTCTTTTTTCTGGTCTCCTCCTTTCCCTCCTGTTTCCCTGGCAGAATCAAATACTTTCTAGGCTTCCTTAGTGTTCTGAATATATGTCCATAGTAACACACAACTCATGCTACTGACACATTAATTTTCTGCTCCTCCACTAAATTTTGACCTCTTTAAAGATAAGATTTATCTTCCATTAGGTTTTGCTATCACCAATAGCTAATATGGAATTCCATTGGTCCAGCTTTCTCATTGCTAAAAAAATGCCTGAAATCCATAATTTAAAGAAGTGTTTGCTTGCTTTGCATTTCATAGGATTCAGTGCATGGTTGGCTAACACCAACATAGAAACATCTTGGTAGAAAGGCACGGTGAACAAAACTGTTATTACCTCATGGTGGACAGAATCAGAACAGGAGAACATAAAATACCAAGTACCAGATGTAGCACCTAAGGCCAAGTCTCCCTGACCCCCCCCCCCAAGCACACCCAGATGTGTGCATTGGTAATTCCCTCAGCAGTCTCAACTTAATCAAGTTGGCTTAATTGTCACAAGGACCTAGAAATGAAGAGTACCAGTAAAACCTCTTGAACTTCATTACAATAAAACACATTTCTTCTCAGAGAAAGCACAGAAGTAAATGAAGTGTTATGGAATTGGCCGTTCACTGCAACATCAGCAAGAAGCTTTTATGCATTAATTCAATTCTTCCTCAAAAAATTCACTTATGGAGTGGACAACTCACAGGAGGCAGGTGAAACAATGGAGACTCAAGTGACTTGATCCAGGTCAAAGTAAGCAGAGCTTAGAACAAGAACATGTGAGCCCCTGTCTGGTTCCAAAACTAACACATTCATTTTTGCTTTTCTTTACAATTTGTGAGATCAGAAAAGATAATGCACTAAAAAGAACAGTTTTTCATCTATACTTTGCCAGATCTCAGTGTATAACTGACTATAGTTTTTAAATGTAAGAATATGGAAATGTCCAAATGTTTCTTTTCAACTTATTTTTACGTTGTTCCCATCTCAGCCTTAAAGAGGAAATAGATTTAAAAAAAGAAGCTGTATTATGTACATGTATGACACCACTTCCCTAGATGATCGTAAATGGCATGTGCTGCAAACATGCTAATAAAATTTTTACAAAGGAGAAAAAGAGTAGTGTAACTATTTGGTAAATTTTCCATCCATTATAGAATTTTCAAGTTGTTATAAATTTACGATATAAAACATTATTTTACTTTTAAAAAATAACTGCCCAAATATCTCATTTTCAGAAAAGGGACAATGAATGACTTTGAACCTGTTGAATCCATTTGTGTATTTATGGCCCTGTGATGGAAATTAGAGACAAAGCTAGGCAAGTAACCTAGCTTTCATCCTTACAAATAAAGACTTTTTTCATGCTGTGCTTTTTAGCAACAAAGTACAAAATACATAATCACATAAATGATCAGATTAAATGACAAAAATGTGGTCATTTAAATAAGAAAATAGGCACAATCATTAATTTGCTTTTATGTACTATGGTCATCAAGTAAAATGAAGACGTATTTGTTAAACAACGAACAGAACATTTTTATTATCCATGACAACTTTTTTCACAGCCTCGACATTGCTTAAAAAAGAATTTAAGGTGAGATTTTGTTTAAATTCAAAGTTTCTGTAGCACCATTCATGAAAAAGCTCTTCTCTAAGGGTTCATAATAATGAAAAAATGTGCACTATAACTTGTTTCTATACCATATGTTTATTTTCTGTCTTATAGTTAGTGTAATATAGCCTTTAGTCGGTAATGTACAAAAATATAACTTTTAGAAGTATACTATGCAGTCATTATTTCACATCTGCTTGAAATATCAAGGCAAAATTCATATAGCAGGGTTTTTGTCACACAGAAGCATTATCCAAGCATGTGTCTTATGACCAGAGACAAGATAAACTATGTTAAAATTATGATTCTTATTGTACCTATAACTATTAATATATTTTGTAAGATTCATTAGGCAAAAACAGTTTATACTAAATGTTGCAAAAGAATCCTGTTTTCTTTAAAAGAGGAAATAGCAAGATTCAAGGCCGTTCTGTCCTTCTGGAAGTGGTTTTGGTTTTTTTGTTTATTTTTCTGTTTTTAAAAGTAGTAAATACAAATGTGATCCCTCAATGGTTTACATTCAAATAAAATGGTTCAATTTCAAATAAAATTGGAGTTATGCAGCAAGATAAAATAAGAATTAGACTCTAAGTGAAACTCAGTCTCTGGGGGGAGGAAAGGCACATTCAGATGTGTGAACTTGAATAGATATGCAACTTTTGCAAAATTATGTAACTCCAGGCATTACTAGCTTACATAAAATTTTCTAAAAGCCAGTATATAAACCATAACATAAACTATAGCATTTAATCTTCAGTCAAATACAAAAGGTATCTTTTTTCTGGGCTGAAGTAACCCAAGTAAAATAGAATCATTAATGGGAAAAGGAATTTGCTAATATGCTGGAAAAAATGAACTATGTTAGATAAGATTAACTGAGAAACAATGGAAAGAGCTTTTTATTACAAGAAAACTAAAGATATCAATAAAGAAATTAACTAGAGAATAAATTTATCATTAATTTCTTATTTCTAAATTTATTATTGTAGCAAACATAGAAAACAAAGGTAAATAATTTTTTATATTCAGCAAAAATGTTGTAAAAGGACTCATGAGATATACCAAGCCTAGTGCACTGGTTCCTAAGTATAAGACTGGTTCACTAGTCATTTACCATAAATTATCATAGTCATTCCTGTTGATACAAATAAGAGGTTGTAGTTCATCTTTTATGAGACTACAAAAAATGAATCACACTGTAAAATAATTTACTTAAATGTGGTATGGCTATTGATTGGACAAACTGATATTCAAATCCAGAGAACCTAATGCCAGTGTCAACTACTTAATCTCTAGATTATCCTATGTTGATACCTGAAAGTTTTTAATGATTAATTAGAGGCCCATATAGTAAAAATCTTGAGAACTAATGATTGGAATAAAAAAATAGCTTTAGAAGTCAGAGAAACCTGAGTGGGAATCTCATTTCTGTCATTTGCTAGCAAAATATATTGAGCAAATTAATGAATGATTGGCCTTTTAGTTTCTTCATGCATTGATTAAATCCTAGTCATTAGCATTTATTCTTAGCTCTCTCTAGGAACTATGAATGATCACTTCTAGAATCAATAAAGGGTCACAGGTATAAATATGTAAGCTGCAAAAATAATGTTTCACAGCATGAAAGAAATGGAATGGAATTTATATCTCACAAGAACTTAGAAACATCTGGCTAAGGATTAGATATTTATGATTCTATATAGATTATATTTTATTTCAGATTGAAGTCTTTCTGTATTAATATTGATATAAAATTTTATTTTTAAAATTATGTTATCATTTTACGATATAATTCTGTTTCTTTGGAAAATGTTACTGAATACAGAAAAAAAAAATGTAAGAGCCTGGAATATAGCTCAGAGGTACAAGCACCCTCCTGGCAAGCTCAAGGTCTTGAGTTTGATTCCCAATAACAATAAAAGAAAAAAAAAGATGGAAGAAAAATAAATAACAATTATTGTAAACATGACACTGCTAGATGTCTATGAAACAATTCCTTATTACTACCTGCACTATAAACATAATGGAATTTAGCAGTTATTTTTTGTGTATAGTTTCAATCTTAGTCAATGACATAGATGCTTATTACAGAAGAATCAATGAGCTAAACATATACTTTTATTTATTAAACATTGCTGTTGTTTTGATTCCTTCTATTTTTGTTCTATAGGAGAGAAATTTTATCCCAAGTCTAAGTAAAAATTTATATCACTTATGCAACCTTAAAAGCTCAATACTTGAATTTACTTTGCTTAATAAGTTATGATGTTTTCAAAATGAAATCATATATATATAACACCTACATGAATATTTAGAACTTACTTTAAGAAAATTAAAGGAATTTAAATTATAACTTTTTAAACCACAGATACAAGAATCTAATAATTTTGGGGAGATTAAATGATTATAACTTTATCATAATGAAATTAAATTTCCATAGATTAAGGCATTTTAATATGTTAATTGATACTGAATTCTGTTATTAGAGGTAGTAAATTTTATTTGTCCCACATTTATTCTAAACCTTTTGAATATGTATAAACCATTATATGTCTATTTCTACCTCTATCATCTCTGTCTTCTCTATCATCTCTATCTCCTCAATCATTGCCATTTATCTGTCTATAAAACGTCTATAAATGCAGTTATTTATTTTCTCTATCACTAAGGTGTATGTACCAAATATTAGGCTACAAATAATTTGAAAATATCTTGATGAAAACTTTCAGAAATCTGCAAATATGCTTTGAACAGTTGTTCCATGGCTGCTCCAGGCCATTAATGCTGATAATACTAACTCAAAGTTCAGATTGAGATAGGAGGAATGTTGAAAATAATGTTAGTCTACAAATAGCATAACAAAATATGATGTCACAACAAAAGGGCAGTTCCAGAACTGTTCCAGTGAAACTGATTCAGGAGTTCTACATGCTTAATCTTGTTTTTTTTTTCCTTTACAGTTTATTATTAGCTTTATCCCTAAAAAGTGTCAAATAAAACAAGATGGATAAAATTGAGGCTTCAAAGCAAGAATATAATTTCTCTTCTACAATGCATTTAGAGAGGCATTATAAGAGTGGGTGTTTATAGCCTGAGTTTAGCCAAATTTAGTTCTGCCAGTGATTCACTGTTAAGAAAGGTTAACTCATTCAATTTTAAAAATAGCACTTATTGAAAAAAACCAGCTCAGGATGATGTTGCCCTGATAACATAGATATATGAAATAGTTTTTATTTAAATGCTTTTTTTCTGTGAATTGCCCAGTTATTGAAGAAATCACTAAATATATCTAAGTATTATTTATCTGCTTCCTCTTTTATCTAAAACTTCTCTAATGTCTTCTAAACTCTGCTTATTTGTAAATGAGTCAGTGTGTCCTGATGACTTGAAGATAGCAGGTTAGATGTTGTATCTGTTAACTTAGTTTTCCAAGTAATCTGCTGTGTAGATGCCCATGGTCACTGTCCATCTCACTGTCCATGGTCATGGGTAAAAATGACAGCAAAAATACTTGCTCTCTATTAGCTAATGCAAGGAATCTTTTCTGGAACCCCCTCAGTTGTATTTCAGTGGTCTTACTAATTGGATTTTGTAATATCATCACTAGCATAGAGAACACAATTTCTTCAACAACTCACAGCCTAAATAGAGGACTCCTGTGTTGGCATTTGTATAGCAGCCAAAGTATATATGTGATATATTTGATTACATTTAATCTTAATCCTTCTTCCTTTTATTGTTTTTCCTGAGTCTATATATATGTGGTATTTTATTTCTCATCCTTTTCATAATGGATTTTTATTCCTATTCCAACATATTTTGCTTTTCTAAATTTATGTTGACATTTGAACTCCTACTCCTACCTTTTTCATGTCTTAAATGCCTCTGTTTCTTAACTGTTCTGTGAAACAATTGCTTTTTTTGTTTTGTGTTGGCCTTTAGGTTCATTAAATTACAGGAAGAGGTATTAAGACAGAACTTCCTCTTCATCTAGATAACATTCTGGAAATGGGCATATCTTTGTTCTTTAATAGGAACTATAGCCTTTTAGGCTACAGTAGCTGCACTGAGTGCTTGATAATATTCATTTTTCTGTGTTGGATTAAAGTAATTCTGCCTATATTATTATCTAATCCTACATAATCTTGTTCTTCTTTCCCTTTATAAATAACTAAAATTGCTTCAAAAGAAACTTGACAATTCATAAAATATTCATAAACAGCATACATATAATCTCATATCTTTCAGTTCTCATGATACACACTATGCCATCCTGTTATTTTCATTGTCTTCCACCAATGAGCTCATGGAAAACTCTGATTAAAACCAAACTTTTAGTTTCTATCTCTGGAACTGTTATATTATGTCAGAATTTTAATCAGTGCATCAATATTTTTAGTAATTCTACTAAATATTATTGTTGCTTCTATAGACACTATACCATAATGAAAGCCAGTATGGCTCAGTTTATAATCTCAGCACTATCTGGGTCTAAAGCAAGGGCGTTACAGGAGAACTTGGATACCTAAGCCACTTAGTCAGACCCTGTTTTATTATTTAAAAAAATTAAAAAGGCAATTTCCAGCACTGCAAAAAACCAAACCAAAGCAACAACAAATGGACGTCTATATATTTTGATAAGAATGCTCTGAGTTTAACCCTCAGTACTATAAACGGAAAGAAAAAAGGAATAAAGTTAAATGCATTGTATAAGGTTATGTCACTGACAAAAGACATGTCAAATCTTTAATGAAAGAATGTGTAATTGAAACTCTACACCATTAACCAATAATGTGTATCATCTAAGCTTTGTTTAACTCTATTCTGAAAATATAAGTTGAGAATTGCACCAATGAATACCAGCCAGATTACAAAAGGAACAAAGCATGCTGTCATTCATTAGGCAACATGGACGGTTGAGTGCAAAACTAGTCCCGGAAATTGTGGGATATGATGTAGCCCCAAAACTGCTGAACTGCATGTTCTAACAAACTCCTCTGCTTGTGACTTCTGTGTGCTTACAAATGATAACCTCAGAAGGTTTTGCTCTTCAATTCTTGCTTGGGATACATGACTGCTTAAACACTTTCAACTCTTAATAGGACTCAAACCTAGTTAATCCTGCCTTCCCCCAATTCTATCTAGGAGCAGTAACTAAATCAAAATTAATATCATCTTTCCTCAAATATTTTTTCAGAATCATTCAGCAAGAAACAAAACTTTACACAGGTGTTTCTTCACTCTCTCTAGTCATGTTGCGCTGCACAGTTTGGAGTACCCTCCTTTGCCACACCAGATCAATACATTTGAAGCTGTTAGACTGCACATTTGTATTTGGTGCTCTCTGGCTGATTAAGCCTTTAACACTGCATAATGAAATAATATACACAAATAATTTTCAGAGTAAGAAAATCACATAATCATTAAATATTTGAAAGACATCTCTGGTTCCATAACAACAATGTGCATTAAAATGGTATGCCACTTCCATTTATCAATTTAGTAAATATACTTAGAACTCTTAAAGACTCTATACTATGAAAATTCAGTACTGGAGGAGGGGAATCATATATAAAACCGCATAAGCAAGTGAAATTCTATGCTACTTTAAATTTTCTACAGGAACATTTCACCTTAACTTTTTACACCTTGACCTAACTTTTAATAGGCTGTTTGAAGAACAAATAAAAATATGGAAAAATTATGCTAGAACATGTTTTTTCACTTTCCTAAAAATAATGATACAGATGCTCCCAAAGAGATATTTAATTAAATAAATGGTGATACTAGAGTACATTGCAATTTTTGGAAACAATAAGTCTTTTTGTAAGATAATATTTAGTTACATGATATGTTGGAAAGTAAAAAAAAAGAACCTATCAAAAATTAAAAGATTTTATAATTCTTAGATTCACGTGTATGTAGATATTTAGAAAATATATTAACAAATTTTAAAAATTTGTTTCAGGGTGGAAAATTATGTGACTTTCTGTGCTTCTTGCATATATATGGTGTGATAAAAATATACGATACAATTTTAAATAAAATAATTAGTGCAGTAAAAGACAAATTTCCATTGATCCCATTCAAAATACCCCATCACTGCAAAAATACTTATTTCAATGATAGTTTTTTGAAGCAGTTCTATAGGTCCTGTTTTTTGATTGTCTTTAAGAGCTTTGATTAAAACTGCAGTGAATGCTGATTTTGAATGTCATCCAGTGGAAAAGCAAGAGTAGAAAAGCATCATGGTGAGCCCTTGTGCACTATACTCACCTGAACTGGAACCTTGTAACTTCTGGCCTTTCCCCCAAATCATGAAAACTAAACATTTTGAATTAATTCATGGCATCAAGGCAACCCCAACAGCATAGTTAAAAGCACTCAGGAAAGAGGAATTCTAGAACTGCTCAGAATGTAGCAAGTAGAACAGGACAATCATGTTCAAAGCAAGGGTGTTGTGAGGAGGATTAAAGGCAATGTATCTTTTACTGTAATATTTTTTAAAAATTAAGCATTCACCATAGTTTGACCACACTTCATATATTTTCTTGCAAAGCAAAATAATCCACCTGAAACCCAAAAACATTCAGTCTGAAAAATCTGATTAAAAATACTTTTTCTTTATTTTTGGCTCATCCATTAAGAGCTATATTTAGTAAAAATCTTAAAAGTCTGATGTCCCCATTTGATAAATAAAACATCATAAATGCATCAAATGTCTTTTTAATGAAAGCATAGGGGTAAAAGTGACTTAAACAACAAAGCTTATTCCATAGATTAGTGCACACATATTTTTTGTATACACCTGATTTGAGCTTTGAGATGATCAGAGAGACTGTGGTAAGCCTGCTACTACGCATGTTATGCTGGAACCCTCCCTGCCTTGACAGCCTCCCTTTCACTGGGGAGACAGGTCTACTCAGGCACCAGCTGCCATGTGATGAGCAGACTGAGAGGAAGTGCAGCTGAAGCCTCTATTTGTGACTGTCCTCATTTTCTAATAAGATGGAAAAAAAACCCTGAATCACTTTTGATTAAACATGTCTCCATTTTTGTTTTATGAGCATAGTATCAAATTGCACATTTATAGTAGTCAGATTTTCTTTCTTCCCCTTTTCTCTTATACTTCATGAAAAATTCAGTTCCCAAACCCATTATGCAAGTTAGGTGTTCCTGTACTTTGTGTTCCTGAAATATGTGTAGGATGGAGACAAAAGTATCCTGGACTATGATAGCATGACCTGAAAGAAGTAAAAAGAACTAGAAAAACCTAATACCAAACACATTAATCAAATACAATTTGATAATATTAATCAAGACAATACTATTGCTCAGCTACCAGGGAAACTGAGGCAGGAGGATAGTGAGTTCCAGAATATCCTTGGCAAACCCTATCTCAAAACACAAATTAAAAAAAAAAACTACCACAAGAGAGGATATGCAGTGAGAGCAAAGCATCATTTCTGCAACATTTATCTCCAAAATGCATGCAGTGTAAATGGGCACTGTGACCCAAAAACAAATACAGCAACATTCTACAGAATATTTAAACTCTAGTCTCCATAAACTGTTAAGAAATGAAAGTCAAGGAAAGACTGATGAATAATTCCAAAATTTAAAAATGACAACTAAATGCAAACAACGAATCTGTATTGGATTCTTCAGCATTCATAATGGGACAATTCTTAACAAATGACATTTGTGGAGGCAGCGAAAGCATGCTTATGTCAATTTCTTAATTGTGATGTTTGTTTGTGGCTATATAGAAGACTTGCTGGTTGATAACACATACTTCAATGTGGAATAATTGGACAAAATCTTGACCATATGCTCTAAAGTTATTCAGAAAAACATTTGCATTATACTTGAATCTTTTAAAGTTTAAAGTATTTCAAAAGGGAAAAAATGTGTAATAAGTATTTTTCTTCTTTTCTCTTGTTTCTGCTCCACCATGAATGGCATAGAAACAAATGATTCTTGCATTATTGTAGAAAATATCCTTCTTGAGTTTGCCTTCAAAAGACAAATGGCAGCTGGAGATGGCCTGAAGGTGACTCTGGAAACTAAAAATACAGAAAGTTTGACTGTCATGTGACTGTTGTCCTTTAATAACTGCTAACCAAACCACAGCATTCAACAGTGCATGGGTTTTCAGTGTATTGTTTTCATACTTATAGGTATCTAAAAGTATGAGCATTGATTGGACAGAATGGTTACAAAATAATATATTTTTGTGTTATTCTCCACTGAACTGTGAGTTCGATGAACCCAATAACCACTGCCTATGAATAAACATAGCCATAAATTTGTAACCACTGCTTCTACCATTCTGGTATGTGATAGCCATTTAATAAACTTTGTTTAAATGAATTTATTTATCTTAAATTTTGTCACAGTAAATTGCATGTAATATATTAGTGGTGTGCAATTCTCTTCTTATGAGTAACTTTTTCTCATTATAATTATGCTTAACTTTGTAATTTTAATATATTAGATATATAGAAAACTGCAATGGGATGAAAATTTTCTCATAATCCAATCTCTTCCTCTTTATAAAACAAACCACAACTATTAACATTTTATAGTATTTCATTTTTTGCATTCAAGATAATATGTGGATATGTATGTGTAATACATTATTTATTACCCTGTTTTTAATGTAACTTTTTATCATCATTCTATTTAATACTCATCTCTGTATTAAACTTATTATGATTGTATACGTACACACTTAAATAATGTGTATACATCCAGAGACAATAATAAATTCTATTTGTTATCTACCCATTCTTCTCTCAGCACAAAAGCCTCTATTAACCATTAGTATTGAAATATTTTATAAAATATATATTTATGTCATGACTGACATAGTTATGATTACACATTTGTTGTTAGGTATGTCAAAGTTTTCATCTTTAATATTGTGTCTTCACAGCTAACTAATAGAAATAAACATATCTATAGTCTATTTTCCTCAGTAATTTGATTTAAAATATCTCATTTTCCTTTAATAATAGTGTTCATGTATGTTATAGATCACAAATGGTTCAAACAAAACTATGTTATAAATGTGTTTATAGTACTTGATATGATCTCTCCCCTTATTTAACAATTAATATTTACATACATTGGAATATGGCAGAAACTGGAACATGAATATAATACTACTGGCTCTTCTGAACAACCCAGTCTGACTTCCTGGCCTTCATAATTGATAACACTGATAACAAGAAACTCACACATACCATAGTACAAATTTCCTGTAGGAGGGTAAACATAAGAAATGAAAACACTGCATCTTTTAAAAATTAATTCACTACTTATATATTAGGTGTTTATAAAACACTTCCATATGTCCTAGTTCCCCTAATCTTGAGAAATTTATTGTGGAATAGGAATATCAATATGTTAATAAAATTGTTAAGGCATTTCAAGTCATGTAAAAGCATTATACAAGGGAAGTGAGTATAAATATCATCTTTTGGGAATAGTAATTTCAGACCATTTGGACAATAGTACAGAGTTTTGAGATTTGAAAGCATGTCCATTAATTTTCATGATCATTAAACCAAGGCAAAAACTTTTTATTTTTATATAGTAGGTGTTCCTTTAATGTCCTGATGAGAAAATGTTAGAGAATTAAAAGAGGAGAAGAATGGAGATCAAGCACAAAGCTCACTTGTTTCACAAACCAGCTTTGTTTTTTTTTTAAATACTTGTTCATTTCAATAGGACATAGAAAATTCTATAACTTAACATTTGTTTTCTCATCAAAGACATGTATTTCACTTTAAGTCCATTTATTGCTAAAAATTCTTTCAAAAAGCAAAAAATATAAACCAGTGTTTCTTGGATAATATTTTGTTTGCAGTAAAAATCCAGAATGTATACATTTTTATGATCCTGAAAAAGTATAAAATTTTCAATTTAAAGTGAAAGGAAATATTTCTCTAATTTATGTACAAGATTAAACAAGTTGAAAAGAAAATGTCATAAAGAAAACCAAATCCTAGATTTTTGAAAGAAAATACATTACTAAAGTAATTAATAATATAGGTTGTTTTTATTTCCATTCCATCAGTTTAAGTCTGTTACCAGATTTTAAATAACTGTACTGAAAGTAGATTCAAAATGATACAATAAAGTCAGTATTTGGGAGATACAAAGACGAATGTATTGTTGGGTGTATTAAGGACTTTGATTTACTGAAGAGCTTCTAAAAAGGCTGATGTCTCTGCTGAGAGATATTCTTTATTTAAAAGGAAAGATTTTTCTAATTACATGATGCAATGTACATAGAATTATATAAAAATGTGTAAAATAAGCATGTACAACAAATATTATTCTCAAAAGTTACATGTACCACAGAGAATGTAAATTAGGGTAAAATGATACAGTGATTTGGGTTTCACTGGAAGTTTATCTATTGCAGTGTAGAAATTGAGACTTTAAATGAGAGACACATTACTGTGAATGAAAATTTTCTTGCAAAGAAAGAGTTAATATAGAGAATCTGAGGAAATTTCTTGATGTTATTCATAGTAACATATCCTTACTGACATTTTACTTTAGAAGAGCACTGTCTATTGGGAAAAAAAAAAACCTTTATGAAAGGTTAGAATTTGAAAACAAGAGGTTGAGAAAAAGATTGTTGCTGGATACACTTCTAGGTAAATGTATACATCTTGAACTCAAAACCTTGTGCTTGCCAGGCAGGCACTTATCCCCAGCCTTAAATGTATGCATCTTAAAACCATACTCTTAAATGAAATAAATCAGACACACATGTTTAACTATTGCATTGTTTCTCTATGTGAGAAACTAAAAGTGTAAATCAAAAACAAATGTCTAATAGACAATGGAAAATGGGAAGAAAATGTTCAAACAGGAAAGAATCAAGTTAGGGGAGGGTGGGGTAGGAAGGGAAAATAAAACAATAAAGTAAAAATGGAAACAAAAGTCTTGTAAATAAGGAGAAGACAGGTTGAAGGGAGGGAAACGGAATGGGAAAAATGAGGATAATGTATCACATACAAATTCTCTATGATGAATGTTGTCATTATGTATATCTAAAATCAACCCATAGAATTTCTTTTAAAAAAAGTGGGCCCATGCCTCAGACCACAGCACCTGGGACTCCCCCAGCATGACTGAGCCATCTCAGACCCCCGCCATGACCCGGCCCTAAGCTCAGCATGCTTGGGTCACCTTGGGCCATCACCACGGGCCCACCCATCTGCTCAGCATGCCTGGGTCTGACCACTGCCGCAGGCCCATCCATTGGCAGGACACGCCTGAGATGCTGGACCACCACCAATTTGGCAACTCCCCCACTTCCTGGACCTAGTATTGTGGTTGATTTTCTATCCAACAGCTTCTCCCAGAATCTTGGACTATGGTGGATTACCATGCTGGCTCTCTGGGATACTCAGGAACCCTACACTCAAACAGAGATCTCATCGTGCCCTGTCAGTATGGTGAGTTTGCCCCTAAATACAGGTCTGCATTGAGTGAATAGGAGGGAAAGCGAAGCTCCCTCCAACTCTAAGACCTTTGCTAACATGGCGAGAGAGTGGGTAATCCCCTCTTCCACAAAGAAAACCATCAGAGAGGTTGAAGAATGTGCCAATAATGCCTCTCCCAACATGGAGAAAATTAAAAGAGCTTATGAGACACTCAGTGACACAGTAGAGTCTCAGCTCTCACAAACCCAATAGACAGGGAGATCTGGTGACATGCAACAACCTGAAGACACAGCAACAGCAGGAACTAAGAGTTGCCCTTCATCAATACTTTCAAGCTATTTAGCTCAGGAAGAATATAGCACTCACACAACAGGACCTGCAGGAGGAATTCAGGTGACTGGCTCTCCCCTTCATTGTGGTACACAGCAATTGGACAAACATCAACCACCCAGTATGACCCTGAAATTCAAATTATGGACAAATTAGACTCTTGAGATTAAAAGACCAAATATTTACCCAAAAGGTGAAATGAAAAAACAAAAAGACAAAATGCAATCTCAAACATCTAGTCCATCAGGAGCAAGGACAGGTGACATTGAAATAGAGGACTATAAAAGTCATACATCACAAATCTCTGAAAAGACAGCAAATAAAGTAAAGAAAAAAATCCATGAGGCTATAGAGAAAATCAAATTAGGAATACTGTCTTATGTAAGGACATAAATAACAACCTTAGTAAGTGAGTTGCTCAACATAGCTAAAGAAATAAATTAAAAAAATACAGGAGCATGGGAAATCGATGGAAACTGTGAATGAACAATGTAGAAAACAAGCAGAATCCATGAAACAAATTCAAAGAGATATCCAAGGAACAAAAAATTCTACTGAAAGCTGGAAAAACCATTTAAATGAAGCTGAGGATAGAATTTCAGATCTTGCGGACAAAATTGCAGATAACGATCATGAAAGGGTAGAACTTATAAAAACAACAAAGCAGCACGAAATGACAATCCAGGAGCTTCAAGATGATGCCAAGAGAAACAATGTAAGATTAACAGGAAACAGAGAAGATGCAGGAGTCAACACAAATGACATAACTAAAATATTCACAGAAGTCATAGCAGAAAATTTGCTGAACATAAGGAAAAAAATCTGATAGAAAAATAAGTCAGATATACAGAATACCAAACAGTCACAACCGACATACATTCACACCCAGGCATATAATAATTAACATCCCAGACATACAGCATAAAAACAGAATACTAAAAGCTGTTCAAGAAAAGACACAGTTTACCTATCAAGGAAAGACTATTAGACTCATGGCAGACTTTTCAGCACAAACTTTCAGATTAAGATGACCTTGGAGTAAAGTATTTCAAGCCCTAAAAGAAAATAGCTTTCAATCCAGACTGATGTAAAGGCAAGGCAGGAAGCATCTCAATTCCTGACTTGAAACTGTACTACAAAGCCACAGTAATAAAATCAGCATGGTACTGGCAAAGAAATAGACCTGAGGATCAATGGAACAGATTAGAAGACACAAACGCTACTACAAAGACACTCAGCCACCTTATATTTGACAAAGGGGCTCAACATGTTCACTGGAAAAAAACATAGCCTCTTTAATAAATGGTGTTGGAAAAATTGGCTTTCCGCATGACAAAGACTGAAAATAAACCCATGCCTATCATCTTACACTAAACTAAAGTCAATATGGATCAAGGATCTAAATATTAAAACAGAAACACTAAATCTACTGGAGGACAGAGTAGGTAAAAATCTTGGAGACATAGGGGTAGGCAGAGAATTCATGAATAAAATGTAATCCACACGGGAAGTGCTTCAAAGAATCAATAACTGGGATTTCATATTACTAAAAAGTTTTTGCACTTCCAAAGAAATCACCAACAAAGTGAAAAGCAAATCCATAAAATGAGAAAGAATTTTAGCCAACAATCCCTCAGACAATGGACTCATTTCCAGAATATGTAAAGAATTGAAAATCATCAAGCCTTCCAAATTCAAAGACCTTCCCCCAAAATGGGCATAGGAGATGAACACACAGTTCTCAGATGAATATACACAAATGGCAAATAAATACATGAAGAAATGTTCACCCTGAATGGTCATTCGAGAAATGCAAATTAAAACAGCACTGAGATTTCATCTCACTCCAGAAAGAATGGCTGCTATCAAGGAAACAACTGATAACAAATATTGAAAATGATGCAGGGGAAAAAAGAACACTTTTTCACTGTTGGTGGGAGTGCAGACTGGTGTAACCACTGTGGAAATCAGTATGGAAATTCATAAAAAAAAACTAGGATTGGAAGTTCCATTCAATTAAGTTATTCTCCTCCTGGGTATTTTCAGAAAATTGAAAAGGTCATATCACAGTGATATATGCGCACCCATGTTCATAGCACCACAGCTTGTGATAGCTAAATCTTGGAAACAACCAAAATGCACATCAACCACAGAGTGGATCAAAAAAATGTATCTTTATACAGTGGAATACTACTCAGCTACGAAAAAGGAAGATCTTGAGGCCTTTATAGGTAAATGGAGCCAACTTGCGATTATGCTCATTAGTGAAGTAAACAAGACTCACATCAGTAAATATCACATGGCCTCTGTAGTGTAAAAAAAAACATTGACAGAATAATTGAATCAAAAAAAGTATACTAGATATTGTAAAAGTGACAGGAAAAGAAAGTGCTTTAAAGGATATAATGATATGTATAGTGTGTAAGATAGATGACCATATTACTAAATTTTCTTAGATCATTGAACAGGAGAGTTTACACTGTCAATGTTTTAGTGTCTAGCCACTATTTATGCTTTGATTTTGTAACTTTAACAACTATTTTTAGGATGAAAATATGTAATGTATCAACTAGTGATTTTATGTTCTTAATTTTTTTTAATTCTGTAGTAATCTACTTTTTTTCTCTTTTTGCTATTTTTTTAAAATATTTTTCCTTTAAATAAAAAAAGGTTTCCACTCTACTTGGGATGAAAAATAATGTCATTGATAGTAAAAATAAAGAGCAGTATATTAGAAAGTAAAATTATGAATAAATACTAATGCATTTGATAAGAGTAGGAATCAGACTTCTTTCTGAATTTTGAGAGTTCATTTCTATGTAGTTGGTGATGTAATTTACAGAGCTGGAGATTCTTGGAGAACAATGAGATGAAGAAAGTCAGGGCAAGTGGTTAGTTAATAATAATAAAAAATTCTGTCTCAGACATGTTAAATTTAAAATGCTTATATGACACTCAAGTAGCAATGTTAAGTTGAACGTTTTATGTGTGAACTTGTGGCCAAAAACTGAGTGATTCAAACACAGTGTTGTTAGTGCTATTAGCATAAAGATTGAATTTAAAAACCAGGGTTCAAAGAATATCCCTTCAAGAGAGAATATAGGAACAGAAATTAAAAAGATCACCATCTTCTCTAACATGTACAGGTGAGGAAGAGTAAAAGGAGTTTAAAAAAGGAGCCAAAGGATAGATTAGATGTGTGACAGTAAGACAGTTTTGTCTTGAGAGCCAAGCAAAATATTCCACAGAAGTAATAGCAAAATGCTTTTGTAAGAAACAGAAGAGTAAGGTAATAAACTGACCTGTGAATTTGATAACCTAAAGTCACTGGTAATCTAACCCAGAACAATTCTAATGGAGGAGGAATCAATTAGGACATAGGAAGAGAAGACTGTTGAAAAAACTCGAGAATAGCTAGTACAGCAATAACTAAAAAAAAAAGCATTCTTATTTGGTTGTAATAATTTGAGTATAAATGATGAGCTATACTTCAGGTGAATGTGAGACTTAAAATGAGGATTATTTTAGTATGTTAGAATAATATTTCATGTTAATGAAAGTGATCCATGAAAAAGAGTTGGAGAAATTATGATGGAGAACGTTGAGGCAGGAACTAAAAGAGAAATATCTGTTTAAAAAATGTATTATTGGATGAGATGCAGAAGAACAGTGGAAGGAGGAATTGGTTTTCAAAATAAATTTATGCTTTCTTAATTAGAAAGCACAGAGATAGAGGGTGTAGATATAGATATAATTTGGTTAAGAGATTTGAAGGCCAGATGAGAGGGCTCCATTCTTAAACTGTTGTGGGTGATGATATTAGAGGTGAGACCTCAGTCATTTACTCTGTAGTGTGTGTGTGTGTGTGTGTGTGTGTGTGTGTGTGTGTAAAACTGAAAATCTGAGGTAAAAGTAAAAAAAATCAACTAATCATTTGGAAATTCGAAAATCTGTTGGGATGGTTAATTTCATAACACTTTTATATATATTTGTAAAATTAGTTTAAATAAAGTCATTGTGACAATAAAATAAAATTAAGGATATAAGCCCATTGAACACATGATATGAGATAGAATAATCTCCAAAATGATAAGTTTAGTGTACATATATTTTGATGTCTTAATCTTTTAATTAGTTAATAAGAAAAAAGAGAAGATTGGAGAAAATGAAAATTTCAGGAAACAATCCTCTAAACTTTTATATCACTGAGCTATGATGAATAGAACATAAATCTAGCATACCAATACAATTTGATACATTTTGTCATGTGCATATGCCAATGAAACTGTCACCACAACCAATCAATGCAGGGAACATGATTATCAAACCAAAAAGGTCTTTTATTATTCTTTGAAAGCCATTTTTTCTCTCCTTCCAGGCACTCTCCATCCCAAAGCAAATGTGGACCTACTTTCTGTCACTAGAATGTACTTTTTGCTGTTAAATTGTATATAATTAAAATCACAGAGGTTTGTGTTTGACTTATTTCATTCAACATAATTGAGATTTTTTTAATTTTGTATGGATCCTTAGTTTGTCTTTTTTTCTCTTTCTCTTTTTCTTTTCTTTTTCTTTCTTTATTCTTGCTTTTTTGCTTTTTCATTTTCTTTCTTTCTTCTTTTACTTATTTTTTATTATTGAATAGTAGATCATTGTTTATTCACCTTGGATGGAGATTTAGGTTGTTCACAGATTTTGGTTGTCTATAAAGCTGTTATTAACATTTATATAGAAGACAATGTAAGTACATATATTTTTCCATGTCTTTTGTGACAGTTCCTAGAGCTGGATAGGGTGGATGTTGCGGTACATCTATGTTTGATTTTTAAAGACAATGTTGCAAAAGGTTTGTACCATTTTTCATTTTCACTTAGTGTTTGAGAATTTCCATTTCTTTGCAAAACTTGGTATATTCAGTATTGTTTTAACATCAGACCTTTAAACAGATGTGAAATGGCTTACACTTGTGAGTGCAATTTTTTGTTTATAATGACTAACGATGTTGAGCATGTTTTCATGTGTTTATTAATCACTGATGTATCTACTTTGGTAAATTTCATGTATGCTGCCAATTAAAAATCTGAATTAAGACAGAAAACTAAAATGTGCTATATGCATATACAAACTTTGCATGATCATTAAGTACAGCAAATATACACTAATAAAATTAAAAATTGAAAAAAAATTAGTTTGACCTCATACATATGTTGATTTTAAAGGCTTTTTATGTATGCTAGGTGGAAATCTTAAAGTTTCTTATTTGTAATATAAATATTTTTCTCTGTGTTTTCTTCATTTTATTACTTGTCAATTGAAGAGCAAAGATATTTGAGAAAACTCCAACTCACAAAGCTTGTCTCATGCGTTTCTTTAAGTTTTACAGTTTTTGAATTCTATCTAACACTTCTTGGATCAGGAGATACAAATCGCATCAATACAAAGTACATATTATCCAGTGGAAAACACAACAATACCTTGAATTAGCCCAAATGATTGTAAACCACAGGGTTACTTTGACTTCTTTCTCCATACAAAGCTTGTCCATATCCCATGTATTAACTGCAAAATTTTCGCTTCCTAAGAAACAAAGTAGAATGACAAGTTAGTCTTGTATCCAAGTCAGTCACAGAAATTTGAGTCCCTTCTTTTCAACAGAGTTCTCCAGCATAATTGAACAGATGCATATTATATTCAGTATTCACAAAATCAGGAATAATTTTGGTCCATCAAAATCATCTTTTTTTAAAAAAGTGGTTCAGAAAGAGAGAGAATACCTACCTCCGTACAAGGAAAAACAAATCATATCTTAATTCTGACTCCTGTCATGCATTGTCATCAAGGTTTTCATTCCCCCAAAGCTTTCTACTAAACGACAAAGGTCCTCTAGATGGCGGGATTTATTCTCATCTTTGAGTCTTCCTTAGTCAGCCATAGTCAGCCATAGTCATTTGGTTTTCAACCTGGCCCCAAGGGTTTTGTTCTTTTTGCCTGATTTGGCCTTCATGGTGACAATGATTTTAGAGTCCAGATTTATCTGTTTCACATAATACCAAGTTACAATAACATCTTTTAAGGCTTTACCTATTTTAAATACTAGCTCTAAAACTATTTTAAGGCTGTGGGAACAATAACACAAACTTGGGTACATTCAGTTCTTGTTGGCTTTGCTTTCTTTCAGGGGTCATTTTGATCAGTTTTGTAAACCAAATCTAGAGCAGTGGCCTCAATACTATCTATATATGGTGCCTATATTTCAAGGCCAAAACACTCACAGAGCTTCTAGGGTCCAAATGAAAAAAGAGAAACAGTATAACTGAGACTTTCACTGTCATGTCTGCATGTATCTAAACTTGATGTGGTAGAATGAAGGACAGATTGAGCCATAAAATATTTTTTCTTATACTTCTTTAGGAAACATTGTAAACACCATCACCTTACTCTCAGTTCAATCAAACAGAACACTCACTTTTCATCTGGCTGCCTCATAAGGATTCCTACATTCCTTCTTTCATTCTACATCTAGCTGCCTATCTCTGTAATAGTTATCTAAATGTCATATCGCCTATGACAGCCATTGGCCTCCTTTTATGACCTTTTTTTGAAAAAGAATTTGAAAATAAAGGAAGCTCTGTTTCATATGCACATTAACTATTTTACTATATTGCATATTTTACATGTGTCCTGACATAAATACTTTTTTAATCATGAGAATAACCAAAAACAAAACCAGGCTATAGGTTGGATGATGGATAAAATATCTTAATACTAGCTTTTACAGTATGCAAAGGTTAGTTAGAAATGTGTCTTACCTGAGAATTAGGATACCATTTCACCATCTGTTTTTGAAACAGATTCCTGGTGCTCTGGTTTCAACTACATCCTTAATTCTTCCCTCATTAATAGGCCATAACAAGGAAGAGAATTATTGCCAACTAATCATGCATTTCCATTAATCTGTTTGTTACTGATCGTCATTGTGTGCCTTTAAATACTGTTAATTGGTCTGTGAAGTTGTCAACTTCCTTTTGCAGAAAGCCTTAGCTCTAGAAGTATGCTAGCCTTGTTTGGAAAACTTGTCCAGGACGATGAAGGGTAAAGATCTTACCCAATTTTGCAAACTCACATTCGTGCTTACTACATTCTTATCGATGTTCTTAGAAGACATAATGTCATTCCATCTGGTTGACATGGCTGCTTCCCTCTTCAGAAAGAGAGAGAATACCTACCTCAGTACAAGGAAAAAATTATGTCTTAATTCTGACTCCTTTCATGGATTGTCATCAGTGTTTTCATTGATGACAGATAAACTGACACTTAAACAATTCCTGAGAAGGCAACAAGTTCTCCTTCTCTACAGAAGGATTTTTGCAAGCACTCTAGCAAGTTCCAAATGTGTCTGATCTTAAACACCTGAACAATTGGGCAAGAGAAGAATTCAAAAGAAATGAAAGTGCCACAGAAGAGGATACAATCCAGGTGATGATTACTCAAGGCAATATCCAGCTAAAGGAGTTAGAAAAAACACTTGCATTAGCAAAGTCTTAATGCTAGCATTTTTCTGAAGGACTTCCAAATATTCATGTTTTTTGTTGAGTTTGGGTTTAATTGACAACTCAAAGCCAAGTCAAACTGTTAGTATGTACAGCACTCAAGCACAGTTTCAGAAAATGGAACATAATATGTCCTGGAGAGCAAAGAAAAGCACAATAAAACAACTACCTTGGAACTGAGAAATATTCCTGAGTTCTGAAAATGTTTCTGGATTTGTCACCAGTTTTCCTAAGAAGCAAAGGTTATTAAACAACCTACTGCACATGAAAAGATGCTCAACACGAATCAGGAAAATGCATATCAAAACCATAATGAGACAGCACTTCATTTTCACTACAATGGCTGTAATAAAAAAGTAAAATAAACATTGGTGAAGATGTGAACAAATTGCTCAGTGGCACAAACCTGCAATTTCAGTACTCTGGAACCTTCTTAAAATATTCTTCTGTGTTACTCTTAAGGGTCATAAATGCATATTGTTCAGCTCTGCCATGATTTGATAGCCAAATGACTATCACTGGTAAATCTGAATCTCTGTTGCAAAGAAAAGAAAAAGAACTTAATAAACACACTGAAATACCTAAAAGAACAGGGAACATTTTAGGCAGCTTCTGGGTAAAACTTCCATGATTACCTTAATTTTGATGTGGATAGAAATATTCTGAAGGAAAATCCTTGGTGTGTCCAGTTCTTCCCCAGGGACAGGAAAAACAAAGAATTTTGAAGAACACATCAGAGACATATGCATCACAAGAGTTGACTAAGGATGTGTTTGAAAGCAATTAAATTAATAATATATGATTAATTTAATCAATGATGTGGAAGTGAAAGCTTATGTAAGTTGATGGGCTTATCAGTCCTGAAAACTTAAGTCCTGTTCAGCAAAACAGAGCTAAGAAGCTAATCCAAGGTGGCCAGAAATAGACTCTGAGAAGATGTAGACAAAATTTTGCAGAATGAGACATGGTGCCTAGTAATTTCACTATACCCAGAGGAGTGGCTTCAACCAATGGTATGTATTCACCTGGATTGTCAGAGCCTAACTTCCTGTAGTCTCAGAATTCACAACACATAACACTTGTGAATACCCTTCTGAGGGAGCAATCTTCTAATGCAAAATGCTTATATGAGCCAGCTGTCAAGTTCCTAAATAAGTGATAATGTGCTGCAAAACTATCTGACAAAAAGGAGAAGCATTTTAGAACTTTCTAAATAAAGAATACTTTGGAAATATTTTGTGTGATATCATTGATGTGCATATTCAAACATAGTCTATAATAAACCTAAACTCTTTTGTTTTTGTTTTTCTGAGATACAGTTTTGCTGTGCAGTTAAGGCTGGCCTTGGACTATTGTATAACCCAGACTACCTTTGAACTCTCAGCAATCATCCTGCCTCATCCTCCTGAGAGCTAGAATTATAGGTGTGTGTCATCACATCCAGCTAAATAAACCTAACATTATGAATGTTAAAAAAAGTACTTTTGGGCCCATGCCCAGTGACCTCCAAGCAGCTAGCAGGGGCCTACATTCAGTCCGAAGAGCCAAACATGTGCGAGTTAATTCACAGCACATGGGGGAAGCTTTAGAATATCACCCCAGTCCGTAAGACCATGTCCAGCATCCCAAATCACCAGAAGATGCATGGGAGGTCCCCATGGGCAAACTGAGCCATGCCCAGCAACCCCCAAGTGGCTAGCAGGGGCCTGAATTAAGTTCAGGGAGCCAAAAATGTGCAAGTTGATTCCCAGCATATGGGGAAGCACTGGTATATTTCTTCCAGCTGGTAAACTGCATCCAGCACCCAAATCACCAGAGGATGCACAGGAGGTCCCCATGGGTCTAACTGGACCACAACCAATGAGCTTGAGCAAGCTAGCTGTTACCTGCAGTCTGACCTGGGAGCCAAAAGTGGACCAGGTGATTCACTTTGAACGGGGGAAACTTGAGAACATCACTCGAAAACCAGAATATAGGAAAATGACAAAACAAAAGAGCAAATTGCAATCTGAAACTTCCAGTGCAAAGTGAGCAAGCCTAGGATACATTGACATAGAAGAAAATGTAAGCCATATACCTGAAATTCCTGAAATGATAACAACCAAAGTAAAGAAACAACTCCAGGAAGCTATAAAATAACTCAGATCAGAAATAATCTCCCAGGTAAAACAAGCAATGATAAATATAATGAAAGAAATGTGGAACACATATAAAGAAGACATAGTTAAAAAATTAGAGGAACAATACAAAAAGATGGAAACCATGAATGAACAATATAAGAAAAAAATAGAATGCATGAAGCAGATTCAAAAAGATACACAGGAAATAAAAAATACAATTGAAATTGGCAAAACTGCCTCAACAAAAGTGAAGTTAGAATTTCAGACGACGAAGACAAGATTGCAGCTAGTGAACAGGAAAGGAAAGATCTCTTTAAAAATAACAAGGAGTCAGGAAATAACAATTCAACAGCTGCAATATGATGCAAAGAAAAACAGCATAAGATTGATAGGTATAAATGAAAAAGAAGGTGACAACAAAAATGATATCAAGAGGCTATTTACAGAAGTAATAGCTGAAAATTTCCCAAACATGAGAATGGAAACTGGCATACAGATCAGTGAAGCATATAGAATGCCAAATAACCATAATCAAAATAAAACTACACCCTGACAAATAATAATCAACATCCCAGAAATCCAACATAAAAACAGAATATTAAAAGCTGCTAGATAGAACAGACAGATCACCTATAAAGGAAAGCCTGTCAGAATTACAGCAGATTTCTCAACACAAACAATAAAGTCAAGAAGAGCATGGAGTGAAGTACTTCAGATCTTAAAGGAAAACAACTTCCAACCCAGACTGATGTACCCTGAAACTGTCCTTCAAAATAAATGGAGAAATAAGATACTTCCATGACAAAAAACAGCTGAAGAAATTCATGACCACCAAAATACCCTACAAAGATTACTGAAAAACATTCTAGATAAACATAGGAAAAAAGCACTAAGCAAGGCAAACAATTAAACAGAGTGGAAAGGTAAAGAATCAACAACAGAAAGATAACATGTCAAAAGTAAACCAGCATATATCAGTTATAACCATTAATGCAAATGGCCTGAATTCAACAATTAAAAGAAACAGATTGGCAGAATGGATCAAGAAACAACATCCAACCATATGCTGTATACAAGAAACCAATATAACCCAAAAGGAAAATGATAGACTGAAAGTCAAGGGATGGAAAACAACATGCAACAGGATTACCCCCCCCCAAAAAAAAAGCAGGGCTAGCTCTTCTGTTTGCAGACAATGTGAACTTCAAATCAAGAATGATCCAAAGAAATAAAGAAAGTCACTACATAATAGTTAGGGGAAAACTTCAAGAGGAAGAGGTAACAATCTTAAATATATATGCACCAAATTCGAGAGCACCCAGCTATATAAAACAAATATTAAGAGAAATGAAAAATCAAATAAGCAATACCATAATTATAACAGGAGACCTTAACATGCCATTGACACAAAGGGACATTTCAACTAGGCAGAAAATCAGCCAAGAAATAACAGAACTGAATCAAACCTGTGAACAAATGGACTTGGTAGATGTATACAGAGTGTTCCACCCAACAGTATCAGAATATACGTTCATCTCAGCAGCACATGGAACAAAGAAACTGCAAAAACCCCACAAACATACGGAAATTGAATAGTACACTCCTGAGCAATCAGTAGATCACAGAGGAAATTAAAGAAGAAATTACAAATCCTGTGGGACACAATAAAAGCAGTCCTCAGAGGGAAATTTATTGCGGTGAATTCCCACATCAGGAAAACAGAATGGACACAAATAAACAACCTGATGCTACACTGCAAACATCTAGAAAAAATAGAGCAAGTCAAGCCCAAATTCAAAAGAAGGGAAGAAATTAGCAAAGTCAGAGCAGTAATCAATGCAATAGAGACTAAGAAAACAATACAAAGAATCAATGAATAAAAGAGTTGGTTCTTTGAAAGAATAAATAAAATTGATAAGCCACTAGCCAACCTTATTTTAAAAAAGAAAGAAAAAAACTCAAATTCATGCAATGAGGAATGAAAAGGGTGAAATCACTACAGACCCTGTGGAAATTCAGAAGATCATCAACACCTATTTCAAAAACCTCTGCTCTCATAGGCTTGATAACATAGAAAAAATGGACAGATTCCTAGAAACATATGAATTACCAAAGCTGGATCAAGAAGATGTAAAACTGCTGAACAACCCAATTTCAATTAGTGAAATTGAAAAATGTAATTAAAACCTTAACAACAAAGAAAAGTCCATGTCCAGACAGATTCACCATGGAATTCTACAGGAAATTTAAAGAAGATTTCATGCCAACACTCCTAAAATGCTTCAGTGAAATTGTAAAGGAAGCAATTCTCCCTAACTCATTCCTGGAAGCAAATATTATTCTAATACCAAAACCTGAGAAAGACCCAATCAAAAAAGAGAACTACAGGCAATCTCCCAAATGAACATAGATTCAAAAATTCTCAATAAAATATGGCAAACAGAATGCAGCAAATCATAAAGAAGATTATATACCACGACCAAGTGGGATGCATCCCAGGAATCCATAGATGGTTCAACATATGCAAATCAGTAAATGTAACCCACCATATCAACAGAGCCAAAAATAAGAAACACATGATCATTTCTATAGATGCAGAAAAAGCGTTTGATAATGTCCAACACTCATTCATGATAAGAATCTTACAGAAAATTGGAATAGATGGTCTTTACCTCAATATGATAAAAGCCGTCTATGACAAACCAACAGCCAGCGTCATATTAAATGGACAAAAACTGAAAGTCTTTACCCTAAAATGAGGAACAAGACAAGGATGTCCATTATCACCACTCCTATTCAATATATTTCTGGAAATACTAGCCAGAGCAATTGGGCAAGTGAGAGAAATAAAAGGAGTAAGTATATGAAAAAAAGAAGTTAAAGTATCATTATTTGTAATGACATGATACTCTACATAGAAGACTCCCAAAACTCCATTGAAAGACTCCTATGTATAATAAATAATTCAGTAATGTAGCTGGACACGAAGTCAACACTGAAAAATCAACAGCATTCCTACACACTAACAAAATCTCTGAGAGAGAAATAAGAGAAGCCACACTTTTCACAATAGCATCCAAAAAAATGAAATACTTAGGAATCAATCTAACAAGAGAAGTAAAGGTCTATTCAGAGAAAATTAAAATACCCTGATAAAAGAAATAGAAGAGGACTTCAGAAAATAGAAAAACATTCCCTGTTCCTGGATAGGGAGAACAAACATTGTGAAAATGGTCATTGTCCCAAAATTTTTATACAGATTTAATGCAATCCCAATTAAAATATCACTATGTAACATAACAACTTTAGTTATGCTCTTACCACCTTGTTTTGAAGGCCTATGTTGTCACTGTTTTGGGCTCTTTGCTATTGTTACTTATTTGTTCTTTTCTGTTTTGTGTTTTTCTAGGAATTTGTTTTCTGTTGTTTTTTTTTCCCTCTAATACAGAAAGGATAGGTGTACATGTAGAGACTCAAACATGCATAAAACTTCTCCTAAACAGTTTATGAGAATCTATTATATAATGCATGATGAAATGAACAGCTACTTTAAAGAAAAACAGACATTATGGTATCCATTGCTGATTCTGTATTGTCATGCTGTGAAATCCAGTCAATCATGCCATTAATTTTTGTTCAGAGTGATTTTAGTCTCTTTTGTATTGTTTAATTTCAACATACATGAAGGTATGGACAGCTATTTTGAAGAGAATGAGAGACATTATGGCAGCCATTTTTTATGTCCCTATTGTCTGGTTTTGGAGGCCTAAAATGCCTTCATCAGTCTGTTTTTATTGTTACACTGCTATGTGCTGTTCCAAAAGTAGAATACTAGGCATAAAATGCTTAATGTGGCATGAAGCAGTGCTTCAACAGTACACCAAACTTCTTGCTCTTTTCTAATTGCGATACAATATCCACTGATACAATTCTCCCCACCCATCCTTTCCTCTACACTCCCTGTCCTCTGATAAACTACCATTCTTCTGTGAATTTATCCATAGGATAAAATAGCTATAATTCACAAGTGAGAGAGGCCACGTGGTATTTGAATTTTTGTTGTCATTGTTTTGAGTTTCTTTTAAAATATCTCATTTGTTTTGGATATCATTTATTACTGTGCCCTCAGATTCACTAATTACTTTTTCTATGGTGTCTAATCCAATATGACTCCTTACTAAAATATTATTATCAACATTGAATTTTCCATCTTTAAATTTTTACTGAAGTATCTTAATGCCATTCATATCTCTAACATTCTCAGTCTGTTCCGCAGCATCTTAAACACTAATATACAGATTTAGTAACATTTTAATGTTCTTGATGTGAATTGAAATATCTACATCATTTTAAATTCGTGTGGGCTGAATTTTGTTTTCTTTAAGAGTCATATTTTACTGTTCCTTTGCATATCTGCAATTTTTATTTGTGATTAAACATTATAAATTTTATCTTGGGCACTGTGTGCTTTGACATTCTCACAACTAGTCCGTTTGTTCTAGGATATGTTTAAATTATGTTGAAATTGTTTCATTCTTACCAGTCTTATTTTTAAATTTTTCTGCCCCTTTTGATGTAGCATGCTTCTTTTTCTTCCTGATACATTGAATTAAGAAGCTTTTCATTTGCCCTTTGTGGAACCAGGCCTATTGGAAGCCACTTTTGTTTTGTGATCACTTGGTTATTCCTTCCCCTTACATATTTGTGCTAATCTATATTCAAGCCAATATTTTAAGGAGATTTTTTGCAGTTATTTAGAGCTTTCTTTCTGTGCAGCTCTCTTTCTGCTGATTCTCTGCCTATGTATCTTCAGTGCCTTGTACTTCCCAGGCATCCAGCTTTACTGCCTTCATTCAAGAAAACTGATTTTGTCTGGATTCTTAATCTCTGTGTCAGAGTTTGGAAATCTCCAGGAAGTTACATTGAAAATTGCAGGATTTATCGCATTTGCTTACTATCTTCAGAATTCACTAGATTTTATTGTTTGGTATCCTGTACCTTGAAAATTATTTTTATACTACTTTTTTCATTTGTTCATTTGTATTTGTTTTTGTTTTTGGTACTGAGGATCGAACTCATGACCTCATGCTTGCCAGGTAGTTGCTTATGCCACTGAGCTAAATCCCTGGTCCCAATTTGCTTTTAATGTTAATTTCAATTGATAGAAAATTCTTATCTTTATTAATCCATCTGTGTTAGAAATGAGATCTGTAACTAACATCTTTTGTAATATATAAAAAATACTTCTTTTCACTTTAACTCATATGTATTCTCTTTACATTAAAGCATAATTTTGCTGTTTAGAAATCAAGTCTTATATTCCAGGGCAGGCCCACTGGAAGACAGTTAATTCATGCTCTGGACCCCTCTGTTACATCCTTGATGGTGGGCTGGCCGGAAGACAGTGAGTTTGCAGTCTGAGTCTCCTCCACTGCATCCTGGAGGGCTGAGCAGCTTAAAGAGTGTAAGACCAAAGGAACCTCAAGACACAGGGTAACAGCCCAGCACACAAATGCACATACACCCTTGGAGGGTGAAGTAATCAGTGAGGCCCAAAAGGTGGAACCATCTGAAGCAGCAAGGAGAGATCAGATGCACCCTGGAAAACTCCACTGGCAGAAGAGTCCCAGCTCCCACATCCAGAGGCCAAGATCAGCGCCGTATCCAGCACATCTCTGGGATGTAACATGAACAATATCACCGAGCTGTAAACACCAGAAGATGATAAGTTCTTGGGATCGCTATAAAGAACCAACTACATCCGGAGGACATGCCTGAGAAATGGACATCTCCTTTACTCCTTGAGAGAGGCCTCATTGCTTGAGGTAGAGCTATGTATCATAGGAGGTTGGTGGGCATCAATGTAGAGGACAATATTTAAAAAAGAGAGAGAGAAAGAGAAGTTGGAGAATGGCAAGATACAGAGATGGAGTGTGGCCCAAGACCCCCAACCCAGTGAGGACAGGCCAGAAACTCAATGAGATGAATGAAGTTAGAAGTCAGACACTGGAACTTTCTGAAATGATAGCAGCAGAAGTGAAGAAATAAGTGGAAATGACTATAGAGGGAAAAATGATCTCTCAGATACAAAAGGAACACTTAAAATCAAAGATATTAGAGAAAACACAAATAAAAGAATAGATTACCTTAGAAAAACACGGAGACAAAAAATGGCCAACATGGGAAAGAAGTAGAATCCATGAAACAGATACAGAAAGAGATCCAAGAGATTGAAACCTCCAATAGAAGTACATGCAACAGATTGAATGAAAGAATGGATAGAATTTCAGATCTTGAAGATAGAACTGTAGCTAGTGATCATGAAAAGAAAAATATCTTGAAAATAGCAAGAGGCCATGAGAAATTAATCCAACAGCTACAAAATTAAATAAAGAAGAATAACACAAGATTGATGGAAAGCTGGAGACAGCACAGATGCCTTGACAATAATAAATATATATGTACCTAATGCAAGAGAACCCAACTATATAAGGCAGTTATTGGTAGACATGGAAAATCAAATGACCAATAACAGAGTTATAATGGGAGACCTCAATACACCATTGTCACAGAGAGACAGATCAACCAGAGAGAAAATCAGCAAAGAAACATCAGAGCCTAACCAAACTAGTGAAAAATGGACTTAACGGGAAGAAACCATCCCCGAAGCCCCATACCAGTGGCTGGAAAATATGTGGTGAGTCCAGCACCTGCCAGAGAATAAGCCACATGTCTAAAGCCCTGCTATCAGGGAAGCATCTATGAACCACTACCCTGTGCCTCTTCGCCACTCCAGGGACTCCAGATTGGAGGAGCCCAGGTACCTAGTTCAATCGCCTGCGCTGAGGGACTAGCAGCAAATGCAGGAAACACCTAGGATGCAGCAATAGGCTGATTCAGAGAAACAAAGAAAACTGTCAAGACAAAGGAGCGAAATACTATCTCAGACCTCTGGCCCACACAGAATAAGTTCAGGAGTCATAAACATAGTAGAAATTAGAGCTCACACACTTGAAATTTCTGAAAAGATGACAACTGAAGTAAAGAAGCAACTTAATTCTTGAACTGATTGGGTAATTTTACATGCCTATGTCTGATGGTCTGGAAAGCTATTCTGAAGATAACAGGCAGCCATTGTTGATTTCCTATTATCTTGTTTTGAAGGCCTATATTGCCTGCATTGTTTTGTTTTGATTAGTTTTATTCTGTTTTGTTTTGGTTGATTTTATTATGTCTGATGGTATGGGCAGTTATTTTGAAGATAACAAGATGCATTGTGGTAGCCATTGTTGATTTTCTATTATCTTGTTTAGAAGCCCTGTTATCACTTTTGCTCTTTTGTTTTGATTGACTGTATTCTGTTTTATTTTGTTTGGTTTTATCCTCTTTAAAATAGAATTTTTAAAAAATTAAGAAAAGGAATGAAGTATGTGTTACTATACTTTACCTAAATATATATATCATCTAAAATCTATAAGAGATGAGAATTCTGACATCTTAGAAAAACAAAAAGCAATTGGAAGTTTCTGTTTCACTTCTTGCTTTTGTAAAACTTACTGGGAATACTTAAAGAAATTGGCCAAAGATCATACCTTACTGATAGTATCATGAGAGTAAAATTTAGGTCTCTTAATAGAGATTTATTATATTTAAATTTTCATAAGAAACATTTCAGAAATACACGGTCTGAAACTTTAGGGTTATTCATGGTCAAGGTGAAGGGACATTCCATTTTTTGTTTTTTCTAGCTCTGTGTGTATCTGCCCTTCTGTCAGCTCTTTCCGAGTTCAATGAGTTGATGAATATGTTTGTACAACACAAACAAAAAATAAATCACTCTAGAAAAGAGTGATTTGGTTTTGTTGCCTACCAGTCTGTGCTAGTTGGAGTCTTCATTCTAGTTTGTCAAATTATTTGCCTTCCACAGCTGAAAGTCAATTTAAAAAGTGAGACTTACAAAGATAATGGGGGAACTCCATAAATATAGTCATGTGCTTACAGCATAAATTCCAATTTTAGCTTTTGTAAAACACACAATTAATGTCTCACTATTGTTTTATGGGAGCATTTGAGTTCTCATTTAAGTATTTTAATAATTGAGCGTTAAATAACCATAAAAACAAAATAGCAGTTTCATGGTGATGTTGCTGCCAACAGTCTTAACTCAGCATTTTGCCTCCCGTCAGGGGTTTCCTTCTTTCTCTTTCCCAGTATTTGCCAGTAAAATGTTCTTAATAAATAACTTGAGTCCCAGTGTCCATAAACCTAAATTACTTTCTCACACAGATTCAACCATTCCTCCAGAAAGCTAACAAATACTAACTTCTGCTAACATGTATAAAAGTGTCCTGGCTTTCCAGACCCTGTAATATTTGCCATTCATTTGAAGTTCTCAACTTCTACAAAGCAAAACTCAGCTATCTCTGCCTTTTTTGGACACTGCAGATATTTGTGGAGGTAGTGAATAACTATATAATGGAAAGAGAGATAATGAAGCCAAGCATTAAACAAGCGATGCATTGCTAACTCTGCCGCATTCTTTTCTTTCAAGAATAACAAGCTCAGGTTCTCTACAAACTTATGACAATTCTGCAAAGTGTTATGTGGAGTTCTTCTGAAATCTTTGGGCTTCAAAGAGATGTAACATGGGTACTTTGGAGAAGAAAACTCTAGAAAGGTAGAAATGTATTATTGCCTGCTTTCAAAAGATAAATTATATGTTATTCATACATAATATGAAACTTTCAATTTATAATTCATGGGTATAAAAACTAGATTTTTCAACCATATTTGTTTAACTTTATTAGCTAAAAGCTCCTTTATTTATGGTAACTAAAATTTGTATCTTGATCATTCTGTATTCATTTCCTCACCTGTGATCTTTGATAGTATTTCTTCCTCCAAAAATTACACTTCAAACATACAATATTTGTACCCAATATAATTGAAATTTTAATTTTATTTCACTGCCCTAAAGTGGTATCACTTCTTCATCTTCTCTTTATGTTTTCTTTTTCATCTCTACTGGTATATGTCTTTTCTTTCAATTAGTGTAGAAAGATATCTCATGTTCTTAAGTTTCTTTAAAGTGAAAAAAGAAAATAAAAAACAAGAAAAGCTGTATCAGTTCATTAAAGATAACATTGATTTTCATAATGAGCAACAGTGATGCAGCAGGTTTCACACTGTGAATGAAATGCCCTTGAGGAAGTTGCCAGATCTAATAAGATATGAAACTGCCTTAATGAAAGTGTAGTCTCTAACACAAGATAATACGTTCTGTGTCCTATGTTAAAAGCATTTTGTTCAGTCCAAAACTGACACCTGGCAAAATGAGCAATGTAGAACGTGGTCCCAAGAGATCAATCAGAGCACAGTGCTATTAAACGTGGCCATGTGTGAAATAATTACAGTCAGTGACTAAGGATCTGGGGTCCTAATTTAATAGTCACCTTTATGTGTCTAAAACACTTTCATTTGTAAATATCCTTATTCAGTGTAAGAGGAGGGCATGGAGATTTTGAGAGTGCCTCATTTACCCTGGAGGGTGGCTGGGGGTGGTCTACATACAGTATAAGGGAGGAAAAGAGGTTTGTTCTCCCTTTTTTTTGCTGTTGTTGGTTTGCTGGCTGCCACCTTGAAGTGTTGCCCCAGTGTCATGCCACTCTGCCTTGGAGCCAGCTGAGTATGGACCACAAACTATGAGCTAAATAAACCTGTCCTTCCTTAATTTTGCCTGTCACATATTTTGACTCAGCAAAGAGAGAAAAGTAAGCAAGACACATGGGACTGATGCATGTGCCATCTCAAGTTTCCCAGATTCAGCCAACTTCTCTGAGACTGCGCAGGTGGTTAAGGTCTATCTTTTCTTGAAGACCTTCTACTTTCCCACCAGATAACTACTGCCTTTTCAGGAACTTTCTACATTTTTTTATCCTGACTACTAGCTTCCTAATCAAATAATATATTGTGTGATAATTTGGGAGATGTCTTGGGCCTTATAAGAAATGAAAGGAAAATACTATAAAAGTACTATAGGACCTAGATAATATATAATTGTCTGTGATTATATTCAGGAGAAAACACACAAAACAGGATTCTACACATATCTGATGGGTGCTCAGATGAAATAAAACAAAGGAACATAAGTTGAATAAAAATGTGTTTGTCGATATGGAAGCACATGTGCAGAACACTTTTGGAATTATAACTCCTGTGAGACACTGCATAAAAGTCACAAAGTTCAATTTAGGAACTTAGAAAAATTGTAAGTAAAACAGGAATGTCAAAACTGCCACAACACATGACGACGAGTCGAGAAAAACAGCTACTCTTTAGCGGAGTCTGTGTAAGGACTGAAAAGTACTAAAGTGCTGTCTGACTAGGAGGTATTACAAGTTACTGACAGTGTAAAGAACTAGCTGGTGAAAAAACAGCATCCTTAAGAAGCTTGGTGATGGCAGGCTCTGTAAAACAGAGAAGGCCATGGAAGGAACTGTTACCAGACCATGATCACTAACTGTACTGGGGATGTTAGGGCCCCTCTATGATAGAAGACAGGAGTGGGTTCAGTTGTTAAAATTTGGAAGCTCAATTACCAAAAGGAGTGGATGGAGAGGAAAGGAAAGGCAGTGGCCTGAAGAGAAGTATAAAGATGTGTATTAGAATCAGGACAGAGAAAGGCTCAATATTTTCAGTCTATACAATCAGTGTAAAACATCACTCCTAGTGCCAGAATATTAAACCTTAGTCACATTTCAAAGTCAGAAATGTGGTCAGGAACTTAGCTCAGTGGCTCAAGCACTAGCCAGGTAAATATGAGGTCTTGAGTTTGATTCCTGGTACCCCCCCAAAAAAGTCAGAACTATCATCTGAGGGAGATGATAGATTACTAGGACAGAGTACCACTCTGCATCATCAGCAAGGACTGCCATGGACCTTCTCCGAAGACATTTATGAGTATCTGTTCAGCTCACAGTGTCATTGTCCAAGCATTTGGGTGGCTGTGGGATACAGGGTGAGTCTATATTGATAACCAAGGACCACATGTATCTCAGTTTGATTAGAAAAAGCATGTGGAAACCAGGTAAGAAGAATTATGTCTGAGTCAAGTTCAGTGACTACATAGTAGGTATTTCTAAGACCTCAAATTTATAATTGGTTTAGGGTTGATAGTTGCCAGAATTCCAATATTAGGCCCTTGACATTTGAAGTAAGAATTTTGGTAATGGTAGCTTGAGAAGCTAAGATAGACTTCTATCTATTGTAAGAACTGCTGTCATTAGATTAAAAATGTGCCCCCCAAACCCCAAGTCCTCATATACTGACCCTTTTAATTGGTATATTTTCTGCAGAGCATAATGATCACATTTGTCATTGGGAGTTAGTACATGTACATAACACATCTTAATTCTTTTTCATCTCTTTCCTCTTTCTCCAGTTCCCACTCCCTCCTATCTCTTGGTCCCTTTTTTCTTTCAAAAGATATATCTCCTCATTTTCTATAATTTATCTTTCACTTTCTCTTTATTATTCCTGTGTGTTTTTCATATAAAAGTAAAAGGAACCAGCTATGTTTAAGCTTGTCTGTCTGATTTATTTCACTTAACACCATGATTTCAAAGAACATCAATTTTCCAAAAATTACTTAAGTATATCCTTCTTTATAGGCCAATAGTACACTATTGTGTATAAATATCATATTTTCTTTATCTGTTCATATATTTATGGGCAAATAAGATACTTCCATGTTAGAGCTATTATGAGTGGTACTGCTGTAAATATGGCCATGCATCTGTCACTGTAATATGATGCATTTAACAGTTAGGAACACAATATCTGAGTCAAATGAAATTTCTATTTTTGCTTTTTTGAGGAATCTTTATATTGCTTTCCATAGTTAGTTTACAGACCCAACAACAGTGTGGAAGTGTTATATTTCCCCATAGCCTCTCCAACATTTGTTATTACTTGATTTCTTGGTGATGGCTATTTTTTTCTGGAAGAAGATGGTATCTCAGTGTTCTTTTAACTTGCATTTCTCTAATGATCAGTAATGCTGAACATATTTTTATTGGTTGTTTGTAATCCTTCTGAGAAGTATCTTTAAATTTCAGTTGCTCATTTTTTGATTAGGTCTTTTGGCTATAATTGTTTTGATTTTTTATATATCCTAGATATTAGCCCTGTGAGGAACAGCTGGAAATTTTTTTCTCTTCATTCTGTAGATTGTCATTTCACTCTGTCAGTTGCTGTCTTTGATGTGCAGAATGTTTTAATTTGATATTATTCCATTTCTTGATTCTTGATGCTATTTCTTATGCAGTTGGGTACAGTTTGTAAAGCTCTTGCCTAATTATGTCTTTAAGAGTTTTACCTATTTTGACTTCCACCAGTTTAAGTGTTCTGTTTTAACACACACACACACACACACACACACACACACACACACACACATATGTATATGATTCATTTTTATTTTAGTTTAGCACATGGGGAAAGAGTCAGTCTACATAAATTCTTCCGCATGTTTTAAATTGTTTAAAAAGACTACCATTCCTCCAGTTATACTTTTAACATCTTTGTCAAAGATCAGATGGCTAACTGTGCCTGCTCAAATTCTTCAATCCGTGCCATTGACCACTTCTCCATTTTTGTGCCAGTGCCATGCTGTTTTTATAACATTAGCTTCCGATTATAACTCCAACTTCAGGATTATGATACCTCATGTTTTCTTCTTATCACCCAAGATTACTTTGTTTGTTCTGAGTCTCTTTGGTTTTGACATGATTTTTAGAACTGTTTTCTTTAGTTGTCTGAGTTATGCTTTTGTCATTTTGATTAATATTGTCTTAAATCTGCATATCAGTTTTGGAAGTAAGACCATTTTGACAATATTGGATCTGACCCTCTAAGAAAAGATGCTATCTTTCCATTTTCCAATGCATTATTTGATCTCTTATTTCAGAGTACTGTAGTTTTCAGTGCCTTTCACTGCCTTGACTAAATTAATTCTTAGGTACTTAATACTTCTTGATGCTATTTTGAATAGATTCCTTACTTCTTGATGCTATTTGAATAGATTCCTAAAATTTTTTTCAGTGAGCTTATTATCTGTGCCAAGGAATGAGCATTGATTTTTGTACCCTGCTACTGTAATGATTATGGCCATTAATTTGAGAAGTCTTTTGGTGGGATTTTGCGATCTTTTATGTAGAAGAACATGTCATTTGCAAAAAATGATAATTTATCTACTTTTATCCTATGTATTCCATATTATTTATTTTTCCTTCCCAATTTCTCTGGATAATATTTCAAGTACTATATTAAACATAGGTGGTGATAGTGAACATTCTTGTATGGTTCCTGATTTTAGAGGGAACACATTTAGCTATTCTTAATTTAATATGATATAGACAGTAACTTTGTTTTGAATGTTTTTTATTAGATTGAGATAAAGTCCTTGTACATCTATCTTCTCTGAGGTTTTTTTTTATTTTGAATGGACATTGGATTTTGTCAAAGACTTTTTCTGCATCTAGTGAGATTTTTATCTTTACTTCTGCTTATGCAGTACTACATTGATTGATTTGTGTATGTTGAAGCATACTTGCATCATAGAATGAAAACTACTTGGTCATGATGCATATTTCTGATGATTTGCTGCATTCTGTTTCCCAGTAACTTGGAAGGTGGTTGAATTATGGAGGCAATATAGCTGACCAACTGTTGAGAAGCAGGGCAGGTTTGGAAGACTTAGGTCACTGAGGGCATGACCCAGAAGCTGATAACTCCCTCTGTGACTCCTCCACCCTTTCTGTCAATTTTTTAGCTACCATTATATGAGTACCTTCTCCTCCACTGAATCTCTCTGCCATGTCATCATACCTTGGAGCTAGCAGACTATGGACTGAAAATGTGAACCAAAATACTGCTCTCCTACTTTACACTGTGATTATTGGGTACTCCGTTCATAGCACAAGAAAGTGACTAAGACAAAGACAAAAGAGGTACAGTGACAATCCTTATCATTTAAATTGTTAGTCTCTAGCCTACAAAAGATAAACAAACAAACTCCTGATTATTCCTGAAAGATGAACGTGAGTTATTTACCAAAGTATAGGTTAAATATCCCTTATCCAAATGCATAGGAACACAGATACTTCAGATTTCAGACTTTCTATTTTATTGTAGAATATTTTCATATATATGTATATATATGTATATATGTATGTATATGCATGTATGTATATTATATATATATATATAGAAGCAAAATGTATATAATGAGATAGTTGAAATGGGATCCTATACTACACATAAAATTCATTTGTTTTATTTTCAAATTATACATAGCACTGGAAGGAAATTTTACATGTACAAAATTCTAGTGTCCCTCTGCTTTGACGGCAATTTGTCACAAGAACTCACATGTAGAACTTTTCACTTGTGGCATCATGTTGGGTCTCAAAATTTTCAAATTTTGGAGCATTTTGGGATTTAATATTTTTGGATTAGTGCTGTTCATCTGTAATATGCTAATTGCAACCATTCTGTCAAGGATGATAACTTTAATAAAGTAGATTTATACCATGTCAGGTCATACTAGGTGACCACTGATCTGAATAATATAACTTCTCAATTTCTATGAGAAACAGAAAAAAATTCACATTCACTTTAAAACAAACATCAATACAAAGTTTTAATTCACTTCATGTATCTATTAACCCCCAGGTTTTTCTATCATATATTCTGGGGAGACCTAGACTTTATGGACATCCAGTGCAATGTTCTATTGGTTCACTACATTGATGAAGTCACCCATACCTGTTAGGCCACACTCTGCTGAAGATTTCTGTGGCCATTGCACAAAGTGACATAAAGAGTTTCAAAGTTTCAGTGCAGACTCTGTAGCACATCTAGATTTCTAGATTTTTGTGCAAGTGAAAAACACTTCTTAATTTTAAGCAGAAAGGCCCTGCAGTCTCAGAGGATATGCAGGAAAGGAAAAGACACAATGCTGGGTTTAGGTAACAATTACTGGAAAAATTATCATGCAGTCCTGGGCTTTAAAGTAAATCCATGCCTTATACAAAATACAATTACATGTCTTCTGAATAATAGTTTCTGGTGTGATACTGAACCTAGTAAAAATGCATTATAAAATAACAAAGTGACATAGGCCAGAAATGCCCACTCCAAAATCAGGATACTTAAAGGAAATACAAAGGTACAAGCAGAGAGATCAGTTAGGAAGTTATTTAATTAGTTCATGGTAATAAAATTACCATTGTTAAAAAGTGCTTAGTTTCTAGGTATAAACTGAAGATTCTTCTGGAATAACACACAGGTAGATTAAAAGTAAAACATGCAAGACAAGCACTCATAGTGACTAGAAGTTTCAGAGCCTGGGAAAGGAGGAAAATAGATTGGTCATGTACCATGGCCAAGGTTGAGAGAGAAGCTATTCAAAGCTCAAGTTAAGGCATGTTAAATTTAAAACATTATCAGGCATCCAAGTAGAGAAGTTAAATAGACAGTTAACATATAAATCTAGCATCCAAGAGAGCCATCAAGCCAGAGAAATGAAATAGGAAATTAATGGCATATAGATGATATTCAAAGTCATGAGTTGTATGAGGTCATTAAAGGAGGGTGCATAAAAAGAAAAAAAAATAATAATGACCGAGTACTAGAACACTTTCACCTTTAAAAGTCAGGAAGATGAAAGTGTTAGCAATAGGACTATGAAAATACAGTCAAAAGTGATAGGAATACCAGGAAGCAGACATTTTGTCCTGGAACAAAAAAACAGTTTAGTTTCATGGAGAATAATGAACTACCTCTCATACAACTACCACACAAGATGATCCTCCACTCTCTAGGGGGCGGCTGTGAATGTGGCAGATGTTCCGCGGCCCAAAGGAGAGAGACCCTGGCGCCTCAGGACCTGCACCATGCGGTTGACTCAGGTGCCCGGAGAGCAAGGAGCTCCTCCCCTTTCTAGGGGGTGCCTGGGATCCTACCAGCTGGCGAGCTGAGAATAAGACATCTCATATCTTCTTGTCCCCCGTCCGGTGCCCCCGCCCCCGGCAAGTGGGAGCCAGTGAACTACACATCTTGTGAAAAGATTGGCTATGTTATTTAGTGTGAGCTCCCCGTATGCAAAAATATGGACAACCATTTGGAAGGAAACAAGAGACAATATGACAGATAGTGAAGAGCTCTGGTTGTCTAGCTTTGAAATTTATGCTTTCTTATGTCCCGTTCTGTTCTGTTTAATTTTACCTCCTTTAAAATAAAAAAAAAAAAAATTAAAAAAGATGATCCTCTCTTGATTTGTTACTTCAAGTATGTTTTAATTTGCCATTTTCTGCTGTCAATTTTTCTTGCTAGAACTGATTTTTTCCTCTTCCTCTTCCCCTCCTGAACAGCTGTTATCAAGCTTTTCAAAAACAATGCTGTATGTTTGATAACTGATGTTGTGTTTCTAGTTTGTAACCACAAACGAAGTTAGATAATAATTTGGGCTCTGAACTCACATTTCACCATTCACTTTAGACATTACCTCATTAATCTTAAGACACAATACATAGATATTAAAATTTATTTGGAAGCACATATGGAGAATTAATTGCCTAAAATAGGACATGTAGAATGTTTGAACTATATAAAACAAATTTATCATGTGGATAAAGTCTGATGTTTCTCATAAGTTCTTACACATAAATATTCATGAAAATTGCATACAATGAATCACTGAAATATCAGTACAGATGTCTCAAAAAAAAATGAAACTATTACACCCAGTTTAAATGAGCACAGCATCACCATGATCATCATCACCATTATCTATGAGATACCTTGATCTGTGTCAGCACAGTGCTATGCTCTTAATTATTATTGTGATTATCATAGTCACACTACGAAATAGGCCCTAGAATTAACTGTTCTAAAATGAGGCACTAAGCCTCAAAGACATTATAGAATTTGCCAAAGGTAACACAGACAAAGATGATGACATAAGATGTGTGTTTCTAAAGTACAATAACGTGATGGTACTTTATTTGGTAAAAAAAGGAATGTTCTGCTTTTAAAGAACTAGTTCTTGCTAATAGTGTCCGAGAAGCCCAAAGGATGAATTTAGAAGCCATGATTTAAGAAACAGAGCCAACCAACCAAATAAAACTAATTAAAATTTAGCACTTTGGAAAACCTTACCAAATCAATAAATATCTAACAAGATAATAAAGACAAAGATCTATATGTACATTTATTTTTCTATTATCTACGTAAGCTAATATAAACTTAAAAATTAGAACTGGGGAAAAGGAAGGAATATTGAAGATAAATCTCATTTAATAACATAAATGCAAAACTTTGACAAAATAAAAATAGTAAAACAGGCAATGAGATTTGTGCATTTGAATTATTCCTTGTAGTTCATATGCCTTAGTAACTTTCACTGTGTGTCATATTATGAAAGCTTTCTTCTCTCCTGCACTTCTTTTATTGGAAACAAGGAAAAAAAATGATTTTCTTTTCAATTTTTATTTTTATTAGTAAGTTATTACAGTAGTCATGATTATCTTCCTTGTCAGGAGCTGGTACATCTAAATATTATTTGTTTATAGATTTGTTTGGTTTGTTAGTCATTTGTTTTATAGCAATTCCACAAATAGTGCTTCTATAGTAAGTGCAAACCATGGAGTGTTTTTTTTTTTTTCATGGAGTGATTTTGAGTAAGGAAGTGACTTCATTACATTTGAGCTTCTGCTGGTAAGATGAATTACAATAGAAGAAAACATCCTAGGAAAACAGGAAAATTAAGGCAAAAACCTGATGAATAACAGTATTTCTTGTTAAATAAATCTTATATTGACAGTACAAAAAGTTAAATTAAAATATTTACTTAACTAAAATTATCTCTGCAGGTTTTTCAACTAAATATCTAAGTGATATTTATCATTTTTACAATATTAAATCTTTTTAATTTGACATTTGTCATGGTCATTAATAACCTTTACAACTGAAGATGAATCACATCTTGGATAGTGCTTAGATAGAAATGCTTACAACTATAGGTTTGGAGTCAGATAGGTCTGGATTAAAATCCTAGCAGTGTTGTTAGTGAGCAGAATGTCCATGGATAGGAAAAAAATATGTATTGATGACTTCTTATGTGTTACCTCTAACGTGATCTTATTTGGAAATTGGGCCTTTGAAAATGTAAGTAAATTAAGATTAGGGCATTCCTAATGCACTGTAATCAGTGTATTTATGACAAGTGTAAAGACACAGAGACAATCTTACATGCAGAAAAATTCCAAGTGGTGACAGAGGCAAAGTTTGAAATGATGTGATGATAAGCCAAGGAATGCCAAGAATCACCAGTAACATCCAGAAGTCAGAAAAGCCATCAGAAAAAGAAGAGTTTACAAAGACCTTGAGTTGATGTTTCTGCTCTCCAGAAATGTAAGAGAATTAAGTGGTTGTTTTCAGCCTCACAGTTGGTAGAAATTTGTTATAGCAGCTCTAGGAAAATAATATTGGTATGTAACTTAATTAAGTTTCAGATGTTGTCTTCTTTGAAAAAAGTCATTATAATTCCCATTGAGAATTTAATTTCTTTATTGTCTGAGTTCCCTCCACTGTAAAATATGAGTAATAATAGTATTCCTGTCACAATGGTAAAAGGATTAAATGAGAATTAATGGGTGTAAAACACTCACACCTGTACTGGAAATCTTAGGCAAAATTCAAAAATATTGCATATTATTTCAGATTTAACAATACTTGTACTATGCTTAACCTAGTGCTTAAAATAGAATAAGCATTTGTTAAATATTTTTACTATTTTGATTAAATAATAAACATATGTGAAATGCAAGATGCCTCAAACATAATAATACTTCACTGTTGTTTGTTTCATTGTTATTAATTAGTATTAAAAATAATTTACCGTTTAAGTACCACTTTTCTAATGATGCTTCAAAAGTCTTTAAAGTACTAGCATAAATTGTTTCAAACTGAGTAGTTTATGCTTTGATGAACTCAAAAGTCTACAAAATCCCTCAGTATATGACTTCAAATTTAAAAAATTTTAAATTTGGCAATTTCATTTATTCTTGATTTAGACAGAGATTGTGATGATGCAACTGCAAGTAACATGCTCATCTAAAAGTATTTATAAGTTTACTGAGCACCAAGAACTGTGCCAAACTGAATGAGAGATTCAAAGGAATGTGATCCAATCTACTAGGCTTGTACTCCATCAGACAGATGTGGGTTTGAGAGAAAAATCAGTAGTGTCCAACAGGACTGCAAAAGGTGCATTGAGAAGAAGCAGAAGTATCAAGCTTGAAGTAGGCAATCAACAATAATTCTTGAATAAAGAGATATACTACTGGAAAAAATATTGACCTTATAAAATAGACCTATTTCTTCCATTAAATAACTGCTGAAACTATGAACAAATACATCTGTTTTAAAAAATAGTGAAATATTTATGTGAAGACGAGATGACACTAGACTTGCAATTAACTTTTAACTTGCTCAGTAAAATATGCATGTGCTTAGGTAATGTAGACACACATATATGCACGTATGTGTAAGCATGTACTGTATACCTATACTTAAAGGAGTCAGATAAAATTGTGAGCAAAATAGTAACAATATAAAGAATTTGTGTGAGGTTATACAAGAATCATATGTTCTATTTTTGTAACTACTCTAGACATTTTAAATTATGTCAAAGTAAAAAGTTGGGAACAAAGATTATGTCAAAAAAAGAACAAATGGAGATTTTGATACAAAATAGAGATGTTCTGATTAGTCAATTAGACTATTAAGTTATTTTCATGACTAGTTTACAGTATGATATAGCTATTCTTCCTTATTTGGTAATAAATGAAGAAAGCTTGACTGCAGATATTCATTTTACAGATAATTGTACTCAAAATTAGCTTGGAAAGTGACGAACATTCCTACACGTTTTTTTATTCCAAATAATAGAAATATATAACTACAAAACAAATAATGGTTTTTAAAAATTTTACTCGTTTCTCATCCTTATTTTACTTTGCACATACAAAGTCATCTGGCCTATTACCTCTCAGAGCTCTGTGGAAAAATAAAAAGGAAAATGTACACAGGTAAATATTACTATACAACACTGAAGGACATATACATGAAAAGTACTCTTTGTTCTTATAAAGAAGGTTGCCTTATGAACTGATTTATAAATCCATTTGTCACATTTGGGGAGAAATTTCCCTACTACTCTTACAGATACAAGATGCTCGCCAGATGCTACTTTTGCTTGATGATTTGCCAAGGAAATTTTTGTTTTTTGTAGTAAATTTTGCATGTGAATTTGCCAAATTGACTCTAACTTAATTCTTGAAATTACAACTAAACTGGGAATTATCACAAATCACACTATGAAATTATCAATGCATACAAAACCCAGTCCAAAACAATTTAGGTTATAGAAGTCCTACCAAGCTTCTACTCTGCTATTGCCATCAGTTCTATCATGTTGTGTATTATTGGGATTTTAATACATGTGATAGTATAAAATCTCTTTATTCAAAATGAGATATTATAGTAGCCATTGATCATAGTTATTCAGTTCAGAATGTCCTGTAATTCTTTCATTCTCTTGAATGCTTTTATACTATTATGTTACATTTGATATTATTGTATTTGAAACTATGCTCAACTATAGCACAGAAAGAGATATTTTGACAGCTACTGTTAATGTCTGGTTATTTTATTGTAAAGTGTTGTGTTGCTTATGTTGTTCTGTTCTTATCTGCTTTGTTCTGCCCTCTTTCGTTTTATTCTCTTTAAAATTAAAAAAAACAATTTAGGTTGAAAAGATCTTGTCATTTTGAACAAAAAGTTTAATTAGTTCATACATCAAAGCAAGGTTCAGTTATCTTCAGATAAACATGGCTACACTTTATACAATTTGAGCATCAAACAAATCACACATCTACAGAATAAAATTTTAATCACTGCTTTATATATACTCTATCATTTTCTAACAATAAATATCTTTGACAATATGTTACCAGCATAAAGGCCTATGAAATACTAAAGTCAGGAGTTCCCAAACTGTCTTACAAAGAAAGTGTGCCACAGGCAGGCGCTGTGTTTTAAGTGACAATGATATTAGACATCAAGCCAAGACCTTATTTCTAAGCCACAATGAAACACTTCCATCCAAGTAACTAATACTGTCTTCTCAATTTATTTGTGTGGTAAGAAGTGTAAGAAGTGGACAGAGCTCTAAATTAATTTTAACATTTACCAACTGTGTTACTTATTTTTGGTATTTTACTGTCTCAAAAATTAGTGTTTAAAGTAACAGTTCTTTGTTCAGAACACCAGTAATCAGCAACACAGACAGGGCTCAGAGGATGTGGTTCATCACTGCTTCATGGGACACCAGCGAGGCTCCTTCCTGTTGGGTGGGGTCAGTAGCACATCAGACAGTCCTGGCCGGCTTCACTTGCGTTGCTGAGAGGCAGCTCGGGCCATCAGCTAAGGTAAGTCAGTTCTGTCTAGGTGACATCCACAGCAGGCTACTGAGGGTTTTTTAATACAGCATCTGATTTTCCCTTCTGATTTATTTTTTCATGTCTTTATTTGATGAAAAAGTAAAACAAAATTTTATAGCAAAATATCAAGAAAATCACAATACTAAATGGTGTATAATTATCTTCAAAGTGGTTACTGTACTCAGAGACAAAAAAGATTCATTTTACAAAGAAGACAAAAATGAAAAATAGCACAAGGCTTTCTTTTCAATTAAGAAAAATGTAGTATAAAGGAAATGAACTAGCATATATATGTTTCCAAACAGCAAACTAAGGAATTTAGGGAATTATTTAAAATTATCCCTACTTCCTGTTTATCTAGCATCTATTTGTCTCTTTGCTTGTATATGTTTTTTTCCCATGGACAGAGGATTATCACTGAAAATGTATAAAAAATCAAAATATTTAGCCTCCTTAAATTTAAAGACTCAGTCTGACAATGAGCAACCAAAAAATAGATACTTTGTAGAAAAAGAAGCACAAATGGGTAATAAATACATGGAAAACAAGTTCAACATCACTGGACATTAAAAAATACAAATTAAAATTATATCGAGGTGCTATCTTAGCCCAGAAAGAACAGCTATCATCATAAAACCTAGTAACACATGCTGGTGACGATATGGAGGAAAAAGTACTCTTCTATGTTGTTGGATATAATCCAAGTTAACACAGCTACTATGGAAATTAATGTGGAGATGCTTCAAAATATTAAAAATGCAAATTCTATTTGACCCAACTAATGCCTTCTAGATATTTTTCCAAAAAATTTAAAATCATCATATAATAGTAATGCAGGCATGTCAATTTATATTACCTAAAGACACAATTTAGAATATCTAGAGGCACAATTTATAACACCTACAACTTGGAAACAGTTCCGATTTCTATCACAAAAATAGAACATCTTTAGTGGTAGGCTTGGAAGGCAAGTCATTTTATTCTAGCATTCTGTTGGCCACATAAAGGGCGACAAAATTAACTCCATGTTTTCATAGGTGGGATAGCAAATCCCACAATAAGTAAAGCATATAATATGGAAAAGAGAAATTCTGTTGGCCATCTTTTTACCACTTTGACATACTTAGAGGACAGAAAGTTCTTTTTTTCCTTAGGGTGTGACAATAAAAAGACATTTTTGTGGAATAGTCAACAACCATATTATCGGAACACATTGTTACTGTTCCAAGCAATTTAATTCTATAGTATTTAAAATAATTTTCCTGGGACTGAGCTATATTTTTATGTGCATTATGCTTAAAAAACACAGTGACCTCCATCTAGCTCTGAATAATCTGCATTCTCTTTCCATGGCTACTACACATGAATTTGTACAATCTGTCTCTTCCTTAACATAAATTGTAAAACATCTAGTCTTAATCCTTCTTGCACTAATGTCTTAAGCTCCTATTTCTCATTAATCTGCCTCTCCTGGGTAGAATATAAACATGATGTGTTTTGTATAATCTTATGATGAATACATACAATGAATTATTTTATCAGTATTAAATCTTAATATCAATTATATCTCTAGGTCACATTCTTTATTCTTAAGAATATGGAATTATTTTACAAATTGAAATAAAACACTTTTTTGTTGAACAAAATTTAATCCAGGTGTAGTGGTGCATGCCTGGAATCCCAGCACTCAGGAGGCTGAGGCAGAGGATTGTTGCAAGTTTGAGACCAGGCCAGGCTGCAAAGTGAGCCAAAATGGCATCTTCTAACCTGTTCCACTCATCCTCAGGTCTCATTTTCCAGTACCATGTTGATTTTATCACTGTAGCTTTGGAGCATAATTTCAAGTCAGGATTGCATACCTCCTGACTTGTTTTTATTGCCCAAATTTGCCTTTGCTTTTTTTAGGTCTCTTTTGTCTCCAAATGAATTTTAGGAATATCTTCTCTAGATCTGTAAAGTATGTTATTGGGATTTTGATTGGAATTGCATTAAATCTGTATAACAGTTTTGAGAGTATGGCCACTTTCATTGCTGCCTAATGGAAAAGAAAAGAAAAGAAAAGAAAAGAAAAGAAAAGAAAAGAAAAGAAAAAGAAAAGAAAGAAAAGAAAAGAAAAGAAAAGAAAAGAAAAGAGAAAAGAAAAGGGAAAGAAAGAAAGAAAGGAAAGAAAGAAAGAAAGAAAGAAAGAAAGAAAGAAAGAAAGAAAGAAGAAAGGAAGGAAGGAAGGCAAGAAAGCAAGCAAGAAAGAAAAAGAGCATGGGCTAGTGAAAGAGAAATATTGAGGGATAATAATGATAACTGTAAGAAAAAGAATGCTTTCATTAATGCTAAAAGAGTATAAAATATTCATAAAATAACTTTGGATATTTATATATTTGTTTTACTGGAAAAGCTACAAAACTTAATAGAAATGATATCCACTGACTAATTCCACTTAGGCAAAAGAATATTCTTAGACAAAATTCTTCAAATTACTTGAAATGATAGGCTCTGTTTTCTTTGTTTTTGTTAGGTGTGTTGTTCATATGTTTTAGATATGTCGCTAGTGCCTGATTGTAAACTGCATATTGAACCAAATTCTTTCTAAGCTAGACAATTCTCACCATTGGCACATTTGCTTACACTTTTCTGTAAAGATATTGGGATACTAAAGATATTTCCTAGGAAATTATTAAGAGTTTAACACACTGTATTGACTTAACAAAAGAAAAAAGAAAATATGTATAACTATCTCAATAGATGAAGAAAGGTCATATAAATGACATTAATTCTTGATTTTTAAGAAATGTAGAAATATTGTCCTAGAAGTGAAAAATGTATTAAAATCTACATGATTATACATGTACAACGTATATGTACTTAGTGTCACTAACCTGTATAGTTAAATGTAAATTGTTATATATTAATATTTTATAACATTTATGACTTAAATAACACTTGCATAATTTGAATTCATAAATATATATATATATATAATTTTTAATGTAAGTATGGGAGAATATAAATATTTGTCATATCAGCTACCTACTTTTAAAGTTGTATACTAAGCCACTTGAATAGCTAGACAGAAATTCTAGTATTAATACTACCATGTTTTAAGCAACATAATGGTAATATATTTTGCTGTTAACTTTCATGTGCTACACATGGGACTGAGAATTTAATAATATCTCATTTAATTTCTGCAGCACTTCCATGACATGAGTCATTAGTTGTTCTTCATTGGTGAGAAGAGTGAGATTGAGAGAGTTTAAATTATTTGCCTAATGCCAAATAGCTACTAAGTGGTGGCAGACTGTTCAACTCTGGTGCATTTTATTCTGAATTTGTTGTTCATAATTTTGTTCTTGTGTTTCTTGTATTCATTAAAACTCACTGGCCTGAATACAAATGGAAGGATTTCCAAATATCTATACTAGTGTTCCAAAATATGTATCCACATTCTACTTTTTGGAAACTGAAAATATCATGTTAGGGAAAAAAATCTTTACAGATACAATTCAGTAAATATTTGGAAAGATGATCCTGGATTATCCAGTGAACTATAAATCTATTTGCAAATGGCTTCATCAAAAACCACAGGGCACATTGTACAGAGAGAAGAGGAGACCACGTTGTCATGGAGGCGGACACTGAAGTTGATGCTGCCCAAAGCCAAGGCAAGCACAGACCACTACCACCCGAATGAAACAAAGAACACAGTCCCTTCTACAGTATGTGGAGGAAGTATGGTCCTGTCACACATCTGGTGGTTCTGTTTTTCAGTCTGAGATAAAAATTTTGGTCACTTTAAGGAAAATAAGGTATCAGAAACCACAAATTTAATGATGAACGTTGTAGGCAGATCATTAAGGAAAGGAACAATTGAACAGCTGGATGAATTTTCTCCAATTCTGATTTTTCTCACTGGAGAAATTGTAAAGCTCTATCTAGAGATGATCTATTGTAAAGATCTTTTGCATCAGCATTGTTCTACTAAATTACTGTATTTGTTGGGCATGCTAGGAACTCTTGGTTTAACTTACCATGTTGCTGCAATAAATATTAAGTACATTAAATCAACACTTTACATCTCTAATGGTAATTTATCTTTAAAATGGAATACAGTTGTGATTCAGATATTAGAAGTATGTTTTATGTTCATTCCAATCAAATTATAGCATTATGCATCTCTTTAACACATGGAGTGACCACAAAACAAGTCAAGGTCTTCAACCTGGTAAAAGGCCAGCTGAGAAACTGAGCAGAAGGTAAAACTCAGAAATTGAATGCTGATCTCTTAAGGTCAATGTGCTCAGTCTGTGACTCATTGCACAGAAAGAACCAGTATTTATTTTGCATAAGTAATCCTTAGATCTTTTGGGGAGTATATTTCTGAAGTTTGAGAATTCGCAGGAACTAGTTCCATCTTTTTGATTTGCTTTGTGGTTTTGATAAGTCATCACACTTCTCTGGCCATCAGTTTCTTCTTTGGTAAATGAGTGCCCTGAATTCGGTGCACTCTTAGGTGGTTTCCACTTGTGAAATTCCTTGAGTGTTTGAACACAGTGATAATATCTGCTATTAACAATACTTCATGTACTACTTATAATACGAAGTTTTGTAGTTGCATTATTTTATTAAATCATTCTATTTCTCCAAGAAAGAAGTTATGAGCCTCTTTATAGAGAGAAGAAATGTTCAATGAGATTCAATAATTCAACAAAGTCATATAGTTATAAAAATGTGAAGACAGGACTTACATCATGGTGGTTTTGAGCCAGAATATTTAGCCTTAATCTCTGTGTTGTAGGCCTGACTCTTTGGGACCAGGAACCTCCCGGACCCGCAGAGTGGCCTGCGCTGCTTGGATTGGAAACTTTGCAGAGACCGGCATCTCGGCCTCACTATATGGGAGCGGTAGGCCCACCCTTCACCCGCAGGGAACTTCCTGGAGACCGGCATCTTGGCCAGGTCTGTTTGGGGCCCATAGCCCCGCCCTTCACCCGCAGGAAATCTCCCAGAGACCAGCATCTCTGCCTGACTCTTTGGGACCAGGAACCTCCCCGAGACCCGCAGAGTAGCCTGTGCTGTTTGGACTGGGAACTTTGCGGAGACTGGCATCTCGGCCAGGTCTGTTTGGGGACCGGGAACTTTGCAGAAACCAGAATTTTGGCAAGACTGTTTGGGACCTGTAGGCCCACCCTTCACCCACAGGGAACCCCCTGGAGACCTGTGTGGGACAAAGTACCGTGGCCTGGCCTGCCTGAGATTCCACAGGATCCGGATTGACCAAACCCAGCATTAGCCTTACAACTTAGGGAGCCAGGAGCCCACAGAGGGGAGTTAGTAACCTGTTAGGAAGCCAAGAGCCTGTGGGGGAGCCACTGGCCCGCCAGGAACTGAGGGTGTAACAGGTAATTTGCCACACATGCAGAGAAAGCATTGGAACACTGCTCAAAGCAAGGAAATATAGAAAAATGACAAAAGGAAAGACCAAATGCAGGCTCAAAGCTCTAGCCCTCCCCAAGAAAGCTTAGAAGCCATGCACATAGAAGAAAAAGAAGCCATACACCTGAAAGGTCTGAAATGAAATTAAATGAAATAAATATGCAACTAGGGAAAGCTATGGAGAAATTCAAATCAGAAATACTTTCGCAGGTAAAAGAAGAATTGATAAAAACAGTGAAAGAAATAGTGAACGCATCTAGTGAAAACACAGCTAAAAAATTAGAGGGACAAAGCAAACAGATAGAATCCCTAAATGAACACTATATGAAACAAACAGAATGCATAAAACAGATTCAAAGACATATACAGGAAATGAAAAATGCTATTGAAAGCTGCCAAAACTGCCTCAATGAAAGTGAAGATAGAATTTCAGAACTCGAGGATAAGATTGCAGCCAATGAGCAGGAAAGACAAGATCTTTTACAAATAACAAAGAATCAGGAAATAACAATTCAACACCTGCAAGATGATGCAAAGAAAAATAACATAAGATTAATAGGGATAAATGAAAAAGAAGGGGACAGCCCAAATGATATCAAGAGGATATTTAAAGAAGTGATAGCT